>JACXGM010002739.1:0-45285 GCA_016801145.1 Umbra pygmaea | reverse complement strand
ATTATAATTTGTTCTCTTTAACAAGATGATCGGTGACCCTGACATCTACACAACTACCAGGGAGAAGAATACAACTCAACAGGAGTCAAACATTTATGGACTCTCTGACACTTCAACACACACCGGCCATGAGCAGGAACCTAAGGACATCACGGTCCCTGACACCACCAATGCAGGAACCTCAGACATGCCCCCTGCTGGTCTGGTGAGTCCCAATTTTAGTCCAGATGTGTATTATAATTTCTATATTATATGCAAAATCTAAGTAGAATGATGATCTTACCACAGTTAGCTAGGAACCTCCCAACCATCCAAGAAAAGTTTGGTGACGACCAATTCCTTTTCCATCATGATGGAGCACCTTGCCATAAGGCAAAAGTTATAACTAAGTGGCTTGGGGAACAAAACATCAACATTTTTGGGTCCATGGTCAGGAAAACCCCCAATACCTTAATCCCATTAAGAACTTGTGGTCGATCCTTAAGAGGTGGGTGAACAAACAAACACACAAATTCTAAAAAACTCCAAGTATTGATCATGTAAGAATTGGCTGCCATCAGTCAGGATGAAGGCTAGATGTAAATTGACAGCATGCCTGGGCGGATTGCAGATGTCTTGAAAAAAGGGTCAACACTGCATATGCTACTGAGAGTGCGTATTCCCCAATATACTGCACAGTAATAACCAACAGCTACATACAGTTTCTTTCCTAATTGATAAAAGAATTGGTTACTAATGCCTAATTTCTTATTGGCAAAAGGTGCTTCTTGACAACAATTTTTTTTAGCTAACTACTGAACTTTAGCTGCAATTTAACATTGTGTTTACAGAACAGTGTGTTAGATTAGCAGTAGGTCTTCTGTTTAAACTGTTGAAATCCAAAAAGACTAAGATTTAATTTCCAGATAACATTTATTGAACTTGTTTCTGAATGTAGTCAAATCAGATTATTTGTGTTCTAATGTATGACAATAACATGAGAAGTTATTTTGCATTATAATTTGTTCTCTTTAACAAGATGATCGGTGACCCTGACATCTACACGACATCCAGGGAGAAGAATACAACTCAACAGGAGTCAAACATTTTTAGACTATCTGACACTTCAACACACATCAGCCGTGAGCTGGATCCTGAGGACGTCACGGTCCCTGAAACTGTTAATGCAGGAATGTCAGATGGGGTCTCAGAAAAGGTAAAATAAAGTTAATACCCTGTGATTTATTTCCCTGTGTAATACAACCAGGGTTGGATATTAACACAGTACAATACACTAGTACCGTGGATAATAAGCTCAAATTAATTATGTTGTCAGCCAATTACATTCCAGTATGCAAGGCAAGCCTTAGAGTTGTTAGCAATTTTCTGTCACTGCACATTGTGCTACCACTATTCAAAATGGTAGAACTGTTTTCCTGAAGAATATAATGTTGTCAAAAATGTATTTTCTGTTACTCTTAACAATGTTTTAGCATTTTTACACCATAATGTATTAAGTAAAAGAAGTCCAGTCTTTAGCCTTTGTTAATTGGAATATTTAATTGGAATAAATCGAATAATAACTTGGTGTACATGGGCATAGGGCTGTGCCGATGGACGATTACATCAACTCTTGATGATGGATGTCGGCCATCGTCGATGGCAACCACGTGATGATGTCAAAAATAATGCTTTGGTAAAGTTTTACTTGACGTGTCTCGCAGTGAGCTGGATGAAATGACAAACAGCCTAATCTGGTGTTTTTCTTCAGGGTCATAGCCTTCATTTTCAACAAAATATTTGGTATGCTAGTTAAATATTGCAAGAGAACAATTACAATTTATTGTAGAATAAGCCGAGTGCACCACAATCTGTCATATCTTATTTAACTGAATTTTTATGATTAAAAATGTATTTCTATGCAATAGGGTTTCATTTCAGAAAGTAATTTTACAAATAGGCTATAGCCTAATATTAGGAAAGGAATAGAGATCATAGCAAAATAAGATTTCAAGAGAGGAATGTCATAGAGTCTTGTCGGTTTTGTCAAAGACAGGACGTGTTGGGTTTCGTCACAAACAACTGTATTTACAAGAACCACATAAAGAAACATTTATAGCACAGCATACTACATTTTATAATTAAGGAAACCAATGTTCGTGTATCGAAGTAACACACATCAAACTGATTTGGCTCTTATTATTTTACATTTAAAAACATATAGCCTATTTATACTTTTCTACAATTGACTACGTTTCAGCCCTAAATCACATGAAATACGTTCTGAGGGAACTATTTTGTAAAACCGAAATAAGTGAAATATGAATGTTTGAGAGGGTAAATTACGTTTGTAGGGAATTTATTTAAACACTTGAATAACGTTAAATATGAACATTTGTAAATCATGACATAGCATGTAAGTAGCGTAGTTTTTGCTAGGGTGGAGGTATAAATCAACAACTTGCATGCCAGTGTTCGCGAGTTCAAATCCAGACCGGCACTTTGTATGTGTTTTGTTCTACATTGCTTGCGTCATGCACACAGACGATTGTCATATTTTTGTAAATTTAACCCTAACCTTAATCCTAACCTTAACCTCAGTAACGTCATATCTAACCTTAACCGTTAGTAACCTAATGCCTAACCTTAACCGATAGTATCCTCATACCTAACCTTAAATGTGAATGTTGCAATATAATTTTGAACGCTATGGAATGTGTGGAATGTTCTCGCATAAATCTGCAAAACGAAATGTACAGGGGCAATCAAATAGAAGTACAAATATTGCCTAATAACGAAACATCCAGTTCAAATTAAGGCTGAGATGATTCCTCGAATAACTTGAATAATTTGATTACAAAAAATCATCGATGCAAAATGATTTGCCTTGAAGCTTCGTTTAATCAATGTTACCATCGTTGTATCACGTACGTTGTTTACATTGAAATAGTAAATCTACTCTGCCTGTCTTTACTGCCTGTAATTACTTTGATCATATGGAAAGTAAATGTAGCATACCTGGCAATGATTGTGCAAACTGTACAGCAGTATTCTCTATATTTTAGGTTCGGGTGCGGGCTTCTGAATGCAACTTTTGTCCAAATCACGGAATTTGGAAAAAAATAAAACTGAATTGGTCAAAAAATAAAACGGATTTCATAGGGCCCTAAAACAACTGATTTGTTGCGCAACAATTTCTCTCACTCTTCATGGAGAAACAGCTGATCAACGATCTACTAGCATAAGTGTAACAGAGCTGTGTGACATTGTAATCAAATGTATAAATGAAAATTGGTTTAGTATAACTAATTTTTACATATAGGCCTATATACAGATCCGTCTCAGGTTGAAACTTGTAGTTCTGAAAGTTAAGTTGCACAAGTTTTTTTGTTTTTTGAGAGATGATATTGTAAGCAATAAACATTTTGGTTTTTCAGAAAATTTTACTATTCTATATTATTGCTCTTCAATCAAACAAAAGTATTTCTTATCCGATTACTTGATTAATCAATGGAATAATCGGTAGTATATTCCATTACTAAAATAATCGATAGCTGCAGCCCTAGTTCAAATGTAAAAAAAAACTAAATATGTTGGCATATAACGTAATTCAGGTTTTTCAAAATAGTTTTCTGAGAAAATAATTTTGTACGGTGTCCACGTTTTGAATGTAGCTCACTGGATTACCTTTATTATTTGGACTGAAACTGCAAATGTGCCAAAGAGGTGTGAAATAGCACAGTGGTTCTCAAACCACTCCTCTAGGACCCCCGGCCGTCACACATTTTTGTTGTAGCCCTGAACTAGCTCACCTGATTCAAGCAGGTAAGGGCTTGATGATTAGTTGACAAGTTGATTCAGGTGTGCCAGGTCTGGGATACATCTAATATATGGCATGGCTGGGGAGAGGGTTGAGAACCACTGAAATTCCAGATGACGAAAGGTTTTATTTGTAATTCTTTGACCCACAACATCATTTAAATGTTTTTTTTCCTTTCTCATTTCTGAATAATTAAAACGTAGTTCAAGAGAGTGACCGAAACAGTTGGAAAGTAGGCAATATTAAGGCAGAAAAGTGGCCAGAATAGAAAGCTATTGCAGAAAGATACTGTTCCTGGAGAGCTACCGTGCTGTAAGACAGGGCTTTTCAATCCTCTTCCTATAGTTTCTCTCCAACCGCAGTGACTACTTAACGATGCATTCTGCGATTTTTGCGATTGTAAAAAAAATTTGCCCCCCCAAATGTTCATTGGAATAGAAGCGTCAAGTACAGGTTTACAATCTTCGATGGAGTAATGTAAATAGGCCAACACCTGCTTATTAAACATGAACTCATGCCTGGGATTACGAAACTACTTTTCTGTCTAATTTTTTGTGAGGTGCCATAAGGTCCAACAAACTTCATATTGACAACTGGCATCACATTGTATTATAGTCAAGATCAGTCTCAACTAGCACAGGCATATGGTCAGAAAACACAAGGTTTAACTGTATTGTAGTCAAGATCAGTCTCAAATAGCCAGTGTTGCCACAGTTACTTTGAAAAAGTAATCTGATTACTGATTACTCCTTTAAAAAGTAACCTAGTTACTTTACAAATTACTTGATTTTAAAAGTAACTAAGTTAGATTACAAGTTACTTTATTAGTTACATTCAGCAGCTGCCGACAACACCCCCACCGCCTCAACATAAAAATGACAACCGGTTTTGCTAAAACTCACTTTATTGGAAGTGCATTTTTAACAGTAACATCAACAATGTATCTCCTGACATTTTAAGTTAAAATTAAAATATTTTTTTTATTTTTATAAAAATTTCAATATAGACAGTCTTTCTTGACTTCACTTAACATAAATACTTGGTTTAATAAAAATAATGACCGTCTTGACTGGACATATTTAACAGTTAACACTGTAATGGAAAAACATACAATTTATAATCTGCATTGTGTATAAATGTAACTGATAAATTCTTTTTAATTTTTTTTTGTTTAAAATAATAGCCTTGTTTTGATTCACAGCAATAATCCCTGTTAATTCATTATAAAGCTAATCAATTGTAACCAAATGCAATTGTACTGTGTGTAAAGAAACATTAAGAGTATATGATAGGAAAAAAATAATTTAACATGTTCTTAACTTTTTATTAATAAGAGTAACAAATACGTTGTACAAATTCACTAGAGTCTGTTTTATCCAACAGACCCTAATTTTAGCAACACATAAACATGGACACACTACCTATCAATGCAATTAATTAACAATGATTATTATATTTAATTACTAGTGCTATTATTTTGAAAAGGAAAATCCGAGTTTGTGTTGCTGGCATAAAAGTCTTGCTAGGCAAATGGTTCTTGCCTATAACTAGGCCTGCTCCGACTGTTGTCATGCTGAAAACAAAACGTGACTTGTCGCATACGTGACTTCACTCCTGGAGACGCAAGAAGAAAGTAAAATATATATATATTTGTAGTCAAGGAATATAATAATACAATTAACATGCACTTATGAAATTAATACATTAATAATTGGTATAATTCCTTTTCCCTTGGGGCAATGTACTGAGTTATATAAGATAAATAATAGCTTAATGAAAAGCATGGAGAATGATCTTATTGATCTTATTTGCCTTGTAGATATTTAATATCTATAAATCTGATTCCATGTGTTTGTGTTAGCTGAGCAAGTTCAACCGGAGCCTAACGGGCGTGAACTTGGAAACCGCTAGGTAGCTAGCCTAGACGCTCCGACCCACACTAAATGTGTAATATGTACGGCTACCTGTCCTCACGGATGTGCCTGCTACAGCCGGCGTGACCGATGGTGCATCAGCTCGCCCCTACGTGCGGATATGCTTCCGGAAGCTGAACCGAATAATAGGGGCGCGGCAGACAGGAATGCCCACAACTGAGCTGAACTTACTACCGGGCCAAATTGCCCAAATGAATCCCTACTTGAGCAACTGCGTGCCCCGCTGCAGAATACTTACGTCTCAGGGATCACACGTTAAGCACCGGAATAGCTTGCCAGCAAAGTAGGTGTGTGTGTCACAAATGAACAGAATACTAGTGTATGTAGTTAACAGGATAGCAATCAACTCCCGAAATCTCCACCGGAGTAATACTGGGAATAACTGAGGAAGTCTCAGACGGAACTTGGTATAAAATCAAATAACATTTAATTCCAGTTAAAGAGCATAAGAAATACAACACTTCAACCAGACAATGAAATACAAATTACATACACAATATAGTTCACATTCTGAAATCATTCGTCCTACCAAAAACTACGATTATACTAGCAATCGATGTGTGAAACACGTGAAGCTGTCTGAAACTGCAGACCGTTGTGTAGCTAAACGAAATCGAAATACTGCCTCTCATTAATAATATGAACATTTCACAAAAGCCAGTCTTACAATCAACAGCCTGTGGTGGAATACAAATGAAATAAAACAAGATTGTAACCAACTTAAATGCAAACAAAGACATATTTGCAAAATGAACACTCAAACATGTTCTGTAATTATATTGGCATGTTATGTAATTCATCCTCATAAATAATACGGTAAACAAAATAATGTTTAAAACATATCCTTGTCAATGCATCCGTCTGGCGGAGCAGACATACATTAGATTAGATAGATGTCTTCATTGTCGACTGGGGAAAGTTGTGTTCATAAATGTGATCAGCTACGGAATCATGGTGTTCATGTATATATGCCGTGAGTCCGTTTAATTTCCATCCATCAATTGTTCCATCGTGACGGATGTCTTAACCATTTTGAAAGCTGGAATTAATTCCATTTGTGCATAATCCCATTTACAATTACATGAATACCGACATCTGTAGCTGATCAGATACAATTACCTGCATGGTCATAAAAAGCCATGATGCCAACCCAATGCGTAATGACGCGCAATGGCTGATCTTGCGCTGTTAGAAGATGTGGCAAATGGAAGGATTCGGAAAGAACGCATTTTCAGACAGCAAGAAGACTTGCTGGCAAACGAGGACGAAAGGCTTATGAGCTGGTTCCGATTTCCTCGGGGCGTCCTGTTGGACCTCTGTGCTCTATTGGGCCCAGCATTACAGAGGAGCACTCAGAGAAACCACGCCGTGCCAGTCCCACTTCAAGTCATTACAACACTTGGATTTCTGGCGACTGGCACTTTCCAGAGGGAATTGGCTGACAGGTCTGGGATTTCTCTGTCAACCCTTAGCCAGGTTATGCCAGACGTGTTAATAGGTGTAATTGGTGTGTCGCATGATTACATAAAGTTTCCTTACACTGCGGGTGAACAGGCAAACAAAAACGCGCAATTTGCAGCTATGTCCGGTTTCCCAAATGTAATCAGTGCTATTGACTGCACTCATGTTGCCATAATAAGGGCACCAAATGAGAATGAAAATGCTTTCATTAATCAAAAGCATTTTAATTCGATCAATGTCCAAATAATTTTTGATGCAGACATGTTGCTGTAATGTAACCAATTTTCCCCACCCGTGGCAGACACACTTTCGCGATGAAGCGCTAGCCGCTTTGACATCGACTGATATCTGACCACTTTTTATTTGGGCCACGGTCCGACTTTCTTACAGCGTCTGCAACCTTTTGCCACTCCAACGCCTTTTCGGCATAGGTAATAGGCACACTTTGCCCTTCAAACAACATTTTCCTCCTCTTTTCCACCTCGCCAACAATATTTTCGACTTCATATTGAGTGAAGTTTATTTTTTTGGTTTTCCTCTCTCTGTTTGCCATTTCTCAATCAATGAATATTAATTTCGGGGCGTTTCACTCACTATTTATGGGCAATTATAGGCGTGACATGCAGCCGCAAATCCTGCGCCACATTTAGAGTTGATTGTGATTTATAAAGCGAAAACGGCATAGGATGTGCGTGCGCACGGTTTTATAAATCTGAATATTTCTTTGCGTATGCACGTCCTATATTTCGTCCGTACGCCAATTCTGACGCAAATCCACCGCAAAGTTTTATGAGGCCCCAGATCATGGTCAAAGAAAGTTGACATTATTATACAGTATCAAGAGAAAACAACTACAATTAGTATCGCTATAGTTCTGTATCCAAAATAAAGCTTGATATAGCACTTCATCATCTGTTCTATCACTAGGATCTGTGTAAGGGACCGTCAACAAACGACCGTTCTGGTAGATCGGCAATGACAGTAGGGATGCAAAACATTGGCTATTGATTGAAAAATATTCACTAATAATTGGATTTCATGAAGACTGCATTACTTTCCAATATTTACAGTTAGGTTATTATTGTTTCTGGAAAATATTAAATAAAAATCTCATTCTCATTGTGATTGCTGTAGTAGCCAAAATGCCTAATCTCGTTAAAGATGTGGCATTTTGGCTGCATCAAATTACATTCTGTGCTAAGTTAAAGATGGCAACTGGCAAGTTCTTCTTTTGTTGGTATTACATGATATCAAATTGTTATCAATCTTTTTGATGTTGTCTTTATACTGCTTTGAGAAAAGAAATAAGATTATTTGTGTTATTCTAGTTGCAGGAACATCTAGTTGTCCCAATATGTTGACAGCAAAAAAACACCTTTATGAATTCAGAAAATAAATTGGTCTGAAGAAAGAATAAATTTTACATTTCAGTATTATTGTAAAGATTGTCAGCTGAAGAAAACATAAACATCCCATTACAGAATTATTGTAAAGATTGTCAGCTGAAGAAAGAATAAACATCACATTTCAGTATTATTGTAAAGATTGTCAGCTGATGATATAAAAATAGCCCATCAAATAATAGTAATTTCCATGAAATGCAACTTAAGTTGAAAGGATTTGCTTTAGACTAACAGACAATGACTATAGCCTATACAACTTAAAAGACTTGAGACTTGACTTGGACTCAAGCCTAAAATACTTGAGACTTGACTTGGACTTGTATGCAGTGACTTGAGACTTGACTTAAGTCTATAAAATGACTTAAAACCATCTCTGGTACAGACTCTGTTGTGTAACATAAATTGATCTGTTGGACTTCACCTTCGGGCTGGTCTGTCATGCTCCCCTTCCATGAATCTTAATTCCCCTCAGGAAATTCTTTGTTGGATGAGGTGTGAGATGAAACCAGTTGGTGAATGAGTCATTATTTGGTCCTGTAAACATTAATTTTCCCACTACTATTTCCCTTTTACTAAGGAAAATGACAGTAACGCATAGTGACTTGGATTAGTAACTTTAATCTGATTACTGGTTTGGAAATAGTAATGCGTTAAGATTACTCGTTACTGAAAAAAGTGGTCAGATTAGAGTAATGCGTTACTAAGTAATGCATTACCGGCATCACTGCAAATAGCACAGGCATATGGTAAGAAAACACAAGGTTTACCTGTATTATAGTCAAGATAAGTCTCACTATACGCTGTGTTTTCTCTTATAAAGAGTTATTATTCCTGCTCCTCGGCCTGACGTCCGCGTGGAGTTAAAATAGCAACAGTCATTGGGTAAAAGCTCAGAAAGAGCACTGGACTCACCGACCTTCAGCCATGTCTCTGTTACACAGACAAAATCCAAAATCCTTTATAGACTGGGAAGTGCTGCTTCTCCGTAGCCCAGGTCAGGCGCTTCTGCCGCTGTTTCTGGTTCAAAAGTGGGTTGAACTGGGAAATGCGGCACCTGTAGCCCTTTTCCTGGACACGCCTGTGCACGGTGGCTCTGGATGTTTGTACTCCAGACTCAGTCCACTGCTTCCGCAGGTTATCCAAGTTCTGGAATCGGTCCTTCTCCACAATCTCCCTCAGGGTCCGGTAACCTCTTGTCGTTGTGCAGCGTTTTTTGCCACACTTTTTCCTTCCCACAGACTTCCCACTGAGGTGCCTTGATACAGCACTCTGGGAACAGCCTATTTGTTCAGGAATTACTTTCTGTGTCTTACCCTCTTGCTTGAGGGTGTCAATGATGGCCTTCTGGACAGCAGTCAGGTCGGCAGTTTTACCTATGATTGCGGTTTTGAGTAATGAAACAGGCTAGGAGTTTTTAAAAGCCTCAGGAATCTTTTACAGGTGTTTAGAGTTAAGTAGTTGATTCAGATGATGAGGTTAATAGCTCGTTTAGAGACCCTTTTCATGATATGCTAATTCATTGAGATAGGAATTTTGGGTTTTCATGAGCTGTATGCCAAAATCATCAGTATTAAAACAATAAATGACCTGAAATATTTCAGTTGGTGTGAAATGAATCTAAAATATATGAAAGTTTAATTTTTATCATTACATTATTGAAAATAATGAACTTTATCACAATATGCTAATTTTTTTAGAAGGACCTGTATATAACTGGGATCACATATATAACTGGGATCACATATATAACTGGGATCACATATATAACTGGGATCACATATATATATGGGATAAACAGCAAATAACAAAAATAATCAGTAGAAAACACCATGTTTAGTCAACAGCAGATATTAATACTGTCCAGAAAGCTGTGCACTGTCTCCACAAAGCTTCTTCATGATCTTATGCTGGTCTGAGAGGTGCCGTTCAAATTGTGGAAATAATAATGCAGACTTCTTTTCTTTACTTCACAATTTGCTCTATGAATTCATTCTCAATCAGCGAAGGATGTCAGATTAAGAATATATAATTGATAGAGCCATGATATGTTGTTATGAATTTAGAAGTCTGTATTGACAACCTGGATGTGCTCTCTCCCCAGCACTACCAATTAACACCAAAAAGACCAGGTGAAGGGAGTTAAAAAGTCATATATTAATTGAAAACAAAGAGTAAAATGAATTCCTTATGGTCAATGGTTATTTATGAACTCCCTTGAACTGGTCATAGGTTTTAATTAAGAACTTCCCATAACGTATAAACCCAGCTTTATACTTTACCTTTGGACTTTTTACAATGCTGAGCATTTGACACATAATGTGAATAATATTAACACAATAAATGTGCTGTCCCTTATTCATAGTTTTATGAGTATGGTGATTTGTCTATGTCTCATTGGGGATTAGGCATAGAATTTAAAGACTGTGAAATGTTGTTTGGTTTTCTCCTATTGAACAGACACTTGTGGCATTGAGTTGTAACAAAGCTGTGTAGGTCGCCTGAGCGAATTCATGTCAGCAACTCCATGCATTGAGCTAGCTCCCCCATAGCACCTCCAGTGAAAAATACCTGGCGCCGGCGCTGACTCGCTTCATTAGAGAGCATCACGTTGGATAAAATGACATCGCTGTATTTTCCTGTAATTGGTTTCACTTCTGAATCTAGCTTAATGAGTTTTGGTGTATTGTTTGGTTTGCTTTCATGCATCCATCCTATTAAATTGGAACATTAATTAAAATCTTCTGCTACAATCTTACAACTATATCTGACAGCCTTATTCGTTCGCAGCATTGTAATTAAGTAATGTGCGTTAATACATTGCAGGTGCGTTATTCATGCCAGTTTCTTGTAGGGCATAGATTAAATGCAAATTTCATGGATAAAAAAGACGATTACATTGTCAGTCGACGATGTATGCCTATGTCCATTCGACTCTGTTCAAAGTCAAATGGAGCATGTATGTCCGTATAGATCTGATGATATTGATGTTACATATATTATTATTCCATTATAATTGTTGTGTAGTTTATAAACAATGAGCAACTCCTGATGTTCTCACAGGACCTCATAATTTGTTTTATTCAGGGAACTTTATCATCTGCCTAACATAAAATTTACATGAAATAGGTTTTCAATGGACATTCATTCTAACATGAAAAAAGAACACTACTTTCTTTCTTCAGGTGAAAGAAATCTAGTCAAAGGTTTTAGAACACCGAGAGATTTTAATCAGTTTTAATGCAAATTTATACTTTCATTAAATTGATCCGGTATTATATTCAAAACTTGATTAAGTATGGATGAGGTAAAGATTTCTTAATTAGGACAATGAATTAATGGCTATTGGAAAATGGGTCTTTGCCATTGTATGGGAATTATTCACTTTAAATCCGTCATTTCTAACAATAATAGACATTTGCAACATTGGTAATGTCTTGGATAAATATGAAATGCCATCTTGGTGAATTTCTATCAAAAACATGAAAATCACTGCCTGTTCTAAAACTTTTTAACAGTAGTGTATATTATTATTATTATTCTAGTATGATTATTGTGCAACTTGTTAAATTTTCCTCAATTGAAACAAAGAGCAACTTCTGAAGTTCTGACAGAAATGTGTTATTTTTTATAATATTCGGGCTACTTTATTTTTCACTGAACAGAAAATTAACATTCAAAAGTTAAGTTTTTATATTTTTGTAAATAAATCTGAACTCTCTTTCTTCAGGTAAAAGACGAGGATGCAAACAAACGTGAATCAACAGCAGGAAAGCCTGATCCAATTACAGACTTATTTCAGAGACTTGGCTTATTGGATTTTTATCCAAGGAAGATACAAATGGAAGACATACTCCTCATAAAGAATGTTCCAACAACTCAACCGCTAACTGAAAAAGATCTATGGTTTCAGTACGTAAACATGGTTATGATGTTAGACTGCCGGGCCCGTCATCTGTTTTTAAGATCACCTGAAGATCATAGAAATATAGCCAACACTGATGATGATGTAAATGGTGATGAAGATTTCTTTACTCCAGATGCTCAAGACACAGATACAGTCCCATGTCAGACACACATACATCCAATGGATCTTCACATGGCAGTTTTTCATTGCTCTGACAATTTTGTGAGACAGTACCTGAATGGTAAACTCTCTACTTGTCAGTTTGCTTTACCTTTGTTAATTCCAATACCTTTGACTGAAGATATAGAATTTCCTGCCTGGGCTTTGAGACAGATCAAGAAAAACTGCAAAAATGAATCAAAACACATATTTTATGAGCCTGTGCCCATGGTGACAATGATGAGGTTGGGATCATCTCACAACTCAAAGTCTCAAATTATGAGTAACATTATTAACAAAAAGAAACATCCAGTGTTTTTCAATCGTCACTGCACTGGAAGTACAAATACCAGCCTTCTCATGGATGGCCTGGTTGAAATATCCTGGTATTGTCCAGGGGGAAGAGACAATGATGTATTTGACGGATGTGTTGCATTTATCAATCTCCATGGTGATGCCTGCAAATATCCCAGACAGGTTCAATTTCTACAGGAAGTGAGTACTGCCATGATTCTTCTTCTCCCTGATCAGCCTCTTAATGAGGAGGAATTAAAGGTTGCAAAACAACTGCAGAAGGTCCCAGTTCCACTGATAACACTGTTTTCCCAGTTAGGAAATGTGACCAACAATTTAAGTACAAAGACAAAATTTAAAATTGCAGCCAAAAACAGAAATGAGGCTGAACTCACAGAAGAGCTTGTCCAAAGGATTTCAGAGTGTATTGTTACGCAATGCCTAAGAAAATCAAATACATTTAGCCTGGATGAGTGTTTAGATATTGTGAGAAAGAACAACTTCAAAGTAGATGAGGATGATAAATGCTGTCAGGTTGGGAAAGACACCAGTCAATTGTTGACAGGGCTGTTGAAGGAACTATCTGGAAAAACATTGGAGTGTTCAAACTTGAAGGAAACACTTCTGCCATTGCAAGGCACATTGTGGAAAGAGTGGTGCAAAAGTAAAAAGCTGCAGTGTCGCATACCAGAAATGGAAAATACAAGTATAGAACAACATGTAAGTAAAATAAATGCAGCTCTTAATTGTAGTCGGGAAAAACAGCTACAAGCTGCAAAGAGTTTGAACAAATTCATGATAAAGTTTGTGGAAGGTTTAGCTCATTCTGATAGCAAGGAAACTCAGTACATGTTACAGCAGCTAAACCAAGATCTTGACCAACTGACGACATGTATTCCGTCAGATCTACAGGACAAATACAACAAAACATGTACAACACAGAGGAACAAAATGGAAAAATCTAAGCTGGATGAAAATCTAAATAAAATTTCAGCACCAATGAATGCCTCTGCTTTCACTCTTACCGAAATAATGAGAGAAATATGTCAGCTATATGAAGCTCCTACAGAGCTGAAGTATGAAGGAAAAGACAAAGACTGGTTTGACAGCCTTCCTTCTATTGGAGCTGAAATGCTCGTGATGGGCTATCCACTTGAGTTGATGAATGGAGAAGTGTCACATGTTCCTCTGACTTGGCTTGAGGCTGTTTTTGACAAACTAATTCAAAAGCTTGGGGACAAACGTATATTTGTTCTCTCAGTCCTTGGAGTCCAAAGCTCCGGGAAGTCAACTCTTCTGAACACAATGTTTGGACTTCAGTTTGCAGTGAGTGCAGGGCGATGCACCAGTGGAGCGTTTATGCAGTTATTGAAGGTAGATAAAGATCTGAAAGACGAGCTGCAGTATGACTTTGTCCTGGTGATCGATTCAGAGGGATTAAGGTCACCTGAGCTCAGTTCTGACGTAACGCTGAAGCATGACAACGAATTGGCCACATTCATTATAGGGATAGGTGACTTGACCGTGATCAACATTATGGGAGAAAATCCATCTGAAATGCAAGACATCCTTCAGATCTGTGCCCAGGCTTTTCTGAGGATGGCATCTGTGAACATTAAACCAAGCTGTATATTTGTCCATCAGAATGTAGCAGAAAGTACAGCAAATGACAAAAACCAAGAGGGAAGACGACTTCTTGAAAAGAGGCTTAATGAAATTGCACGCCTTGCTGCTAAAGAGGAAAATCGGAAAGCTCAATGTTTCAGTGACATCATTCAATTTGACATAAACACTCAAGTGTTTTACTTCAAAAGCCTCCTAGAAGGAGACCCTCCAATGGCAACACCCAATCCATCCTACAGTCAGAATGTTCAGGAGCTCAAAAACAAAATACTCTCAGTAAAAACGTGGCAAAAATATTGCCATCTGCCTTCACTGACCGAATTCAAGTTCAGAGTCAGAGATCTATGGGAGGCACTGTGTAAAGAGAACTTCATTTTCAGTTTCAGAAACACCTTGGAGGTCATGGTGTACACCAAGCTGGAGAACCACTACTCAGACTGGTCATGGAAACTGAGGAAACATGCCCTAGAAACACAACAGGGATACCTAAATAAAATCAAAAGCCAAATGGTTAGTGAGTTGACCAAAGAAGAGCTAAATAACCACCTCTATGAGATCTACGAAAAGGTCACAGGTGAAATAGAGAAATATTTCAAAAATGAGGAACATGCACAGATTTTGGTGAACTGGAGGAACAATATGAATATAAGATTCAAGACCCTGAAGGATGAACTTATTAATGAGATGCACAAGCAATGTGAGGAAATGCTCAACATTAATCATTGTAAATCCAATCTGGACAGGAAAAGGACTGATTATGAGGCTGAATTATTAACAAAAAGCAGACGTCTGGCAGAAGAGTTAAAGGGGAAGGAGGGGAAATTAGGTGAAACACAAATGAAGGAGGCATTTGAGGTCTTATGGAAGGACTTGCAAAACAAAGTGGAGGCAGATAAGCCTAAGGAAAAGCCTTTGGATATCAAGACCAAGGTTGAAAATATTCTACTCACACGCTTTGAGAATGTAAAAAACATCATCGATAAGGTACAAAAGAAAAGTATTATATTGCCATTCAATATTAAGGAACATACAGACATACAACAAAATCTATCACTGTGGAATAAATTAAAGTTAAAGGTAGGTTATAATAACCACAATGATTTGAATGAAATAGGTGATGACTTCATAAGGAAAATCCTGTCAGATCTTACAAAAAATATTGAAAAAAAGGAGAAGCAAAAACTTGATTTTCAAGAGTCTTTTGTTCATGAAATCTTGGATCTCATTAAACAAAATGCCAAATTTCCAGCTGCTAATGACATTGAGCTCAAACATGATTATATTGTGCGTCTTTCAATTGTTGCTTGTTTAGAAGCAGTGAACCAATTCGAGAGAATTCATAAAACATTCAAGAAAGAAAATGATATAATCACTTATCTTAACAGCAAAAAAGATGATTCTTTTCAGATATTCAAGAGTTTTTGCAAAAACGCATCTTCTGTTGAATTTTTTGTCCACTTCTTGTGCAATCATATAAAGTCAGCAATCCAAAAGGTGGTACCTGAAAATGTCAGTGTTCAGATTGCGGACAAAATGAAAAACAACTCTCCTGCTTTTAGTAGCAACAGGATGAACTTGGAAAACCACATAATGGATCATTTGGCTTGCAAAGAAAACTTTAATGACTACATGAAATTCATATGTAATCCTAAGGATTTCCATGAGGAATACATAAAAGAAAATGTGGATGAATATTGTAAAGGTAAGGAAACCTTCGAAATGCTCTGCACAAACGTATCATCGCTTGTTGAGTACACACTGACTACATGTGATGAAGTAACAGAGTATGTAAATGAGAAAAATGGAACTGCTTCAATGTGGTTGGATGAGCTATGTTCACAACTAGGCAAGAAAATGACAATTTCAAGAGAAGATTTAAAAATCATTGAGAAAGAAGATCTTGAAGAAAAAGGAAGAGGATATGGAGAGAAAGACATTGAAAGGTTTAGCTTCCTTAAAAGCAAAATAAAAAGTTTAATCAAAATCTGTCTGGAAAATGTAAAGGAGGACTTTAAAAAGTGTGATAAGACCAACATGATACAGAGAGCAGGGGACATTCTCTGTGAACAGTTGAGTGGATGCTGGGAGACGTGTCCATTTTGTAAAGCTCTCTGCACGCACACCATCCCTTGTCATGATGGTCTTCATTCAATGAGATTCCATCGTTGTGGGATTCTATGTGGTTGGCATTACAAGGACACAAATATACCTTTTATAGATTTTTGTACCACTGCAGTAGGAAGTTCTAGGTCTTTCTATCCCTCTTGGGATTCTGAAAAAACAATTCCCTTCAGTAAATATAAAGAGGCTGGTGAACCATATGACAAGTGGAACATCACAGCAGATGGAAGTCAGCAACTCTACTGGAAGTGGTTCATCTGTAGATTCCAGTCAGACCTCGAGGAAAAACACAAGTGCAAATTTGAGAGAATGGGAACAATTCCAGAGGCTTGGAAAACAATAACAAAGGAAGATGTATTAAAGGAGTTAGATGTTGAAGAAATAAAGAATTCACAACTGGACACTACACAACATTTCTAAATGTTTAAACAAAATGTTGTAGTAATGGAAAAGAAATAGCAAAATGTGATAAAATAAATCAATGCTCGATAAGATAGTAGGCAAACACACTCTACTCTTGTTTGATGGGAATAATAATGCTATTCCAATAAATTACTTCTTTAATTTACTTTGTTACATAAATTGTTTATTCATGAAAAAAATAATTGTGTTACCCATCATGAGATTCTGACAAAGATGTAGGCCAAACATCTCGATTTAATATAATGTAATGGTTTTTTGGCGGCATGTGATTAAAATATAAGCCTGATTTATATGATCCTGGCTTAATTACAAAGGATGCAACTGGTATGATAAATAATAATTTTAGTGAAATCTATAAGCATGGTTACCGTATGTAATTGCATTGTAAAAGTTGTTTCTGATTACGTATATAATTATATGTTGGGTTAGCATTTCGCATGGAATCTATTTTTAGTAACATGCACACAATGTTGTAAATTCGTCATGCTAGCAATATATTAATGTGTAGTTTGGTTCACTTGTGTTTTGTTTGCATTTACGATAAATGTTCGTCACAGTTTTTTGTTTAGTGATGTGTTTAACAAAGGAACATTTTTTGTAAAGTTAGCATTTAGACAAATGGCAATAGTTAGTAATGAAGACATTGTATGTTTCTTTTTCTTTTCTTTCAAGGTTATCATTCTAATTTGATCTGACCTGATTTGAGGTGATTTGATGAGATATGTTAATCTGAACTAAGCTGAACTGTGCAAAGCTAAACTAAATTAAAGTTACCTTACTGCATAACTAAAGAAGGTGACTGTTGTTAAAAGAAAATATTCAATAAATATCTGAAGAACATAAAGAAGAGTTGTTCCTCGCGTCATCTGTAGTCAGTTAAGGCCTTTTTCAAGTTTGGGCAGATGTTGAAAATAACTTGTCAATGCCAGCTTGAGCTTCTTCAAGATCTCAGTCTGGTCTGAGAGTGTGCGTTTAAATTGTCAAAATAATAATGCAGACTTCTTTTTCCAACTTCACACTTTTCTCTCTAAATAATACATTCTCAATCAGGTGAGGATGTCAGATTAGCAGCATATCATTGATAAAGCCAATGTATTCTGTGTTTTTTTTTTCAATCACGACCAAGGGGGTAAGCCAGCACCGGGAAATTGAAGCTATTTTGGGGAGATACTGAGGCTAACAAGCCATCACCTTCCATTAGCATTCCATAGAATCCCTTACATTTGGTGTCACTTAAGTCACTTTACATCTGAAGCATTTAAAGACCCTATTTGTCCATTGTTTATTTCTAAAGAAACACAACAATGTATAAAATGCTCCATTGCCTTGTATCTCACGTTATGGCCCTGTAGCAGATGTTTTTGTAAAAATAGGCTAATGGATCGAAGAATAGCCAAATTGGCAAAAACTCAGCCAATGATCAGCTCCAGGGTGATCAAAGAAGATCTAAAGTCACCTGTGAGTAATCAAACAATTAGAAGACGCCCACAGTGCGGAAAAGTCTGGAAAGTGTTCAGTGCTTTTTCCCAAATTTAATAAATTTATTATTTCCCTCAAAAATCTAGAAACAATAACACCGTCACAATGGGGTTCGTGAAGTAACAGAGACCAGATGCAGGGAGTGAAGTTCCATTTATTCATGAATACTGACAAAATAATAAGTCCTATCCCAAACAGTGGCTATATATTCAGGTGGCGTCTGTGACAGCCCAAAACAACAAATCTCTGAACTCATATAGATTTAAAACTCTACAGCACAAAGACTCATTACTATAATAATGTAATACCAACATGGGAGAGTTGCAATAACAGCACTTGTAGTTAATAAGAAATCACTCTAACACTGACAGGGATAAGATCCACAATGAGGCACAAGCCATACATAAACTCAGGAAACTATGTAATTATTAATTAATTAATTATGACAGTCATCATAATTAATCAAACAAAAACTGGTGAGAAAACAATAATTAGATATATACAACAGGTGTGCTTTATTCTACTATGGAGGACCAAGTCTGCCAAAATAAGAAATAAATATATAAATAAATAAATGCTCAAGAAATAAATAAGCATACGATTAATTGCACAATAAATACAGTAAATAAATAAATGTAGGTAGTAATTAAATTATACAATGAGACATTTATGTATATACCTCTTTTAATTAGTTTCTTTATTTATTCACCTTTGTAATAATTACCTTATTTTTTTATTTTTAAATGTATGTATTTATGTGTTTATTATAATATTTTTATAATATTATAAAAGGAAGCCCGGGGCCCCCGCCTGGAGCGAGGCCTGGATGGAGGGCTCGTCAGCGAGCGCCTGGTGGCCGGGTTTGCCACGGAGCCCGGCCGGGCACAGCCCGAAGAAGCAACGTGGCACCTCCCTCTCCATCCCATGGGCCCACTACCTGTGGGGGGAACCGCTGGGGTCGGGTGCGCTGCCAAATGGGTGGTAGTGAAGGTCAGGGGCCTCGACGGACCAGACCTGGGCAGCAGAGGCTGGCTCTGGGGACGTGGAATGTCACCTCTCTGTGGGGGAAGGAGCTGGAACTGGTGCGGGAGGTGGAGCGCTACCAATTAGATCTGGTGGGGCTTACCGCTACGCACAGTCTCGGTTCTGGAACCATTCTCCTGGATAGGGGTTGGACTCTTTTCTTCTCCAGAGTTGCCCAGGGTGTGAGGCGCCGGGCGGGTGTGGGGATACCCACAAGCCCCCAACTGAGTGCCGCTACGTTGGAGTTTACCCCAGTGGACGAGAGGGTCACCTCCCTGCGCCTGCGTGTTGCTGGGGGGAAAACTCTGACTGTTGTTTGTGCATATACACCAAACAGGAGTTCAGAGTATTCGGCCTTCTTGGAGACCTTGAATGGAGTCCTGTATGGGGCTCCAGTTGGGGATTACATAGTTCTGCTTGGGGACTTCAACGCGCACGTGGGCAATGATGGAGACACATGGAGAGGCGTGATTGGGAAGAACGGCCTCCCTGATCTAAACCCGAGTGGTTGTTTTTGTTGTTGGACTTCTGTGCTAGTCATGGATTGTCTATAACGAACACCATGTTCGAAGATAGGGATGCTCATAAGTGTACTTGGTACCAGAGCACCCTAGGCCGAAGGTCAATGATCGATTTTATAAATCTTCACAGCCTAAATTTTCACAGCCTTACTCGAGATTGGGCTCAGGTGCATCCTGTTTCCACTGATCATGCTTGAGATGTTTCCACAACCTGATTGGAGTCCACCTGTGTTAAATTCAGTTGATTTGACATGATTTGGAAAAGCACACACCTGTCTATATAAGGTGTTACAGTTAGTTGCGCATGTCAGAGCCATAGATTGTATAATCACTGGATAGAGCCATGTGTCAACATTGGTTTGTGAAAATCTGATTTGCGTAATCGAATTTGCCGTTACGGGCGCAGACATCTTGGTTGCGGATGTGACAATTTCAGATGAGAGGGAGCAGTAATTTAGCTAGCTAACTGATATTAATTGAGAACCTAACAAAAAACAGTATTAAAACAAAATGTAAAACAAAATGTAAAGTTACTTACCGGAAAAACTGAACTGCCAACTCCTTTGAGTGTCTTGTCATACAACCGAATGCCATGGCCACGCCCTAAATGCCCCATTGATTTAGCGCCGCTTTAAAATCAATGAGACCATAATTCGAAAAATGAACATCATTCAAATTGCAAAAGGCTTAAATCTAGCGATAAAGACCATATACTCATTATGAAATTGTTTACTGAGGTAATAAATCAAGTAAGCCGTGTCTCTCATTCTCATCAGAAACCAAGCTCTTTTGCAAGCAGACGTATTGCCCCCAGCAGGAATTCAGATAGAATGCAGGTTTAAGTCACTTCCTCATTTGTGTCAATTTGCCAAACCAGATGCTTACCCTGTGGTCAGAGCATAAAACCAAGCCATGAAGTCCAAGGAATTGTCTGTAGATCACCGAGACAGGATATATGGAGGTACAGCTCTGGGGAAGGGGTACAGAAAAATATCTGCAGCATTGAAGGTCCCAATGAGCCCAGTGACCTCCATGACTTGTAAATATAAGATGTTTGGAACCACCAGGACTCTTCCTAGAGCTGGCCACCTGGCAAAACTGAGCGATCAAGGGAGAAGGGCCTTAGTCAAGGAGGTGACCAAGAATCGATGGTCACTCTGACAGAGTGTTTCTCTGTGGAGAGAGAAGAACCTTACAGAAGAACAATCATCTCTGCAGCACTCCACCAATCAGGCCTGTATGGTAGAGTGGCCAAACGGAAGCTGCTCCTCAGTAAAACGCACAAGAGAGCCTGGATTTTGCCAAAAGGCACCTGAAGGATTCTCAGACCAAAGATTGAACTCTATGGCCTGAATGGCAAGCATCATGTCTGGAGAAAATCAGGCACTAATGAAAATAATGAGCTGATACCAGTGGGTTTGGTGGTGTGTTACAAAGGCCAGCCAACAAGTACATAGAGGTTGCAGTATCTGGGGCGTTAGTAACAAAAAGGATGACAGTGTTATAAACTACATTTGGTTTCTTGAGGAGAGTGTTAGAGGCTATTTCATAAATGAAATTGCCAACATCTAGAATCAGTAGGGTTCAATTATACAAGGGCATGTGTTTGCATGATGAGTGTAGTAGTAAGAATCCGAGCCTTGATTCATTTTTGGACAGAAGCTGGTTTATATGGGTCTGGGAGGAGAGTACATTTTCATTTGAGTCATTTAGCAGATGCTCTTATCCAGAGCGACTTATGGGTAATGCAGGGACATCCCCCTGGAGCAACGTAGGGTAAAGTGCCTTGCTCAAGAACACAACACCATTTGGCACAGTCGGAAATTGAACCTTCTGACTACAAGTCTGACTCCCTAACAACTGGGCCATTTGCTATCTCATTCTCAAGCAGTACACAGAGTCCCCAGGCTAACCATATTTAGGTAGTTTTAGGAGTCAACAACATACTCTTTTGTTCAGAACCATCCAAGTTGGTGATGTTGGATGGGTGGGCAGGTGCAGCCAATGTTGGGTTAAAAAGCATGCTTTTAGTTTAACCAGAATTTAGGAGCAGTTGGAGGCCTCAGAAGCTCTTTTTATGGTTACTTAACACAGTGTTCAATGTAGGGCCAAATGTAGGTTGTCTGCCTAGAAGTGAATCCGAGAATCACCAGTCAACATTCCAAATAGTTTTTGGAAAAAACAGCTCCCGTGTTCTCCGGGACAGAGAGTTAAATGGCCATCCAAGCTGTTATCAGCATCAAGCCCAAAAGCCAAAGTCTGTCATGGTATGGGGGTGTGTCAGTGCCTACGGCATGGGTAACTTGCACATCAGTGAGGGCAACATTAATGCAGAAAGGTATCCATCTTGGAGCAACATACTGTATACTGTCATTCAGGTTTAATATTTGGCCTGCCTGCAGTCCTGACCTTTGACTGATTGCAAATATGTGGCACATTATTGTGCAAAATAAGGCAATTTGGGCCCTCTACAGTTGTGGAGCTGATGACATGCATACTGGATAAATCTGGGAAAATTAGGCTTCCTAAACTTAACCAACTGGTTCATATGTGTTATTAAATGAAAAGGTAATGTTACACAGATGTAAACAGTTGTCTATCCCACCTTTTTTTGGAGTGTACTGCAGTCATCAGATTTGTGTTTATTTTCAAACATAAATTAAATTCACAAAGTAAAACATCACATCGTGTTTTAATTGTCATAATTTGGGTCAACTGGAGGTACACCTGTGAATGTATGTATAATGTATGTACAGAGCTATTAGGTACACCTGTGAATGTATGTATAATGTATGTACAGAGCTATTAGGTACACCTTTGAATGTATGTACAATGTATGTACAGAGCTATTAGGTACGCGTCTATCTGTGAAGTGATAAAGCTTAAAAAAGGGGATGGAATCCAAATGATAAAGACAGGAGACAAATAGGACAGGACACACAAGTACTGATACATGAATGGAACAGACTAAATCTGGATAATGGGAAACTGACAAATTGGGCAAGCAGAATTATTCAGCCCCTTTACTTTCAGTGCAGCAAACTCTCTACAGAAGTTCAGTGAGGATCTCTGAATGATCCAATGTTGACCTAAATGACTAATGATGATAAATAGAATCCACCTGTGTTTAATCAAGTCTCCGTATAAATGCACCTGCTCTGTGATAGATCAGTCGTATACTGCACAAATCTGGCCTTTATGGAAGAGTGACAAGAAGAAAGCCATTTCTGAAAGATATCCTTAAAAAGTTTAATTTAATGTTTGCCACAAGCCACCTGGGAGACACACCAAACATGTGGAAGAAGGTGCTCTGTTCAGGTAAAACCAAAATCAAACTTTTTGGCATCAATGCAAAACGTTATGTTTGGCGTAAAAGCAACACAGCTCATCACCCTGAACACACCATCCCCACTGTCAAACATGGTGGTGGCAGCATCATGGTTTGGGCCTGCTTTTCTTCAGCAGGGACAGGGAAGATGGCTAAAATTGATGGGAAGATGGATGGAGCCAAATACAGGACCATTCTGAAAGAAAACCTGATTCTGCAAAAGACCTGAGACTGGGACGGAGAGTTGTCTTCCAACAAGACAATGATCCAAAACATAAAGCAAAATCTACAATGGAATTGTTTACAAATAAACATATCCAGGTATTAGAATGGCCAAGTCAAAGTCCAGACTTGAATCCAATCGAGAATCTGTGGAAAGAACTGAAAACTGCTTTTCACAAACGCTCTCCATCCAACCTCACTGAGCTCGAGCTGTTTTGCAAGGAGGAATGGGCAAAAAAAAAAATGGGCAAAAAAGTCTCTCGATGTGCAAAACTGATAGAAACATACCCCAAAATGTGGGGCTAAAAAGTATTAACTTAAGCGGGCTGAATAATTTTGCACGCCCAATTATTTAGTTTTTATTTGTTATGAAAGTTTGAAATATCCAATAAATTTCGTTCCACTTCATGATTGTGTCCCACTTGTTGTTGATTCTTCACAAAAAATTACAATTCCATATCTTTATGCCAAGTCTTTAGATGGGATCGCGTTTGTAAATTGCACGGAGATACTAGCATTCTCTGAGCCTGATACGCAGATTTAACTGGCTTGGGCCTGAACAAATGCTAACCCTCGTGTCTCTTTGTGCATTTACAGTTTAATCATCGATACATAGTGCTACTCAGCTTGTGTATCATTTGCTGCCGGTCCAGATAACCCCTATGTCTGGAGCCGGTAACAGTTTGTTAGAAATGCAACAGAACAAACCCCTATGTCTGGAGCCGGTAACAGTTTGTTAGAAATGCAACAGAACAAACCAACATGTCTAACTGACATTGTGATCTTTAGTCACACTAGTGTTTTTATAGAACCTGTTTAGTTTACCAACTAACTATGTTGGGATGTTGTGGTAATCAGTGAGATGAATTCACTCTTCTACAGAAAAAATCAACTGAGACCTACAGATGTATTTTCTACAGCTGAGCCCCCTGTATGTTGCATTCATATTTTTCTATGCTGATGAGACAGTCGTTAATTGTTTTAATAAAGAACCCGGTTAGGGTAGTATGTTTGGGGGCTTTCAAAAATAGGTTCTGATATCTTGAAAATTATTCTTTGCATTTATTAAACCAGTGGCTTACCAGGGTGTTGGTCTTATTGATAGGTGTAATGATGTCCCAGGGTAGACATGTAATTACTGGACAATCTGACTGATTTACATATTTAGAGTGTTTATGTTTCTGGTATGATGTAATACAGTTTTATGTCAACTTGTCATTGCGTTGCATAATATATGCTGACCTATGTTTAGATATTTATGGTCGGTATGCACCACCTGCTGGACATCTGGGCTTATGGCACTGTATTAATAAGTAAAGGTAGGTTTTGGTTAATTGATAAATTTCATCATCTAGAGGTATTCCAATTGTATTTATAGGCTCAGGTGTACATAGGGTGATTGTGTACGCCTGTGCTTAAGTTGGATATGAGTTCCTGTCATGTTGTGAGTAACATCTGTTCAGACATATATATTATTATCACTATTTTGTGTTTTTTCCCACTATATTGGTCATAAGTGGCTGTTTTTGGTATAATTGAACCAGGCATAGGATATAGCTATTACCTGTATCTACGTTGCGTTAAAAGCGTAGTATTTCTACTATATTTATAAATGTTGTGCAGTTCCTTTACGTGTCTAATTGTCAAGATACCAAAAGCTCTACTCTATTTGTGTATGTCATCATATTCTTGGTGTACGGATAAAATAAATAAATAAATAAATAAATAAATAAAACACCTGAACTCATCTCCCTGCCTCCAACAAACACCTGCAATAACACCTGCGGTGTTACAAAAGGTAACTACATAGGATTTGATTTTGAAATACTTTCCCAGCTGTGTTATTTATTATGTTTGTTCTGTGTTGAGAATTATACTGACAAACATCCTAATACTTTCACCCACTTTATATTTGTGATAACTAGGCACTATTTATCTATATTGTAACTTTGATCATCTACAAACTCTCCCAAAGACTCTGGCCAAGATGCATGCAGCAACACCAGCCAGTCCATCAACACGTCCCTTTGCCTGATTGACCCTCCTTGAGCCAGCAAAATACCTCTTAGACATGGTGGTCAGTATACAATGTTACTGAGGTTTATACAGGGTTGCCACATGATACAACACAGTGCATTCAACTGAAATGCTATTCCAGCTGTTATACTTTGCTCATCTACGATCTCTCCCACAGACTCTGGCAAAGATCCCATCCAGTCCACCTGTGACCCCAGCCTACCAGTAGCCCAAGGCCTGGGACCAGTGCTGACATTTTGGATAGTACAAGCTGTTTCTGTGCCCCCAGTCCCCGTACTAATTTCGGCCATCAGATCCGTTTACCCTGGTAACCAGTCTCAAGCCAGCAAGAGACCCTAAAACATGTGGATGACTGACATTGATGTGTCTTTTATGTTCATGCCCAGGTGGCAAAGAAGTAATCTTTTCAAATGGTGGTAGAGTTGAACGAAAGAGAAAAAGAGAGAGACAGACATGGAGCTCTGTCAGCTGGATAGTGTAATGATCCACTAACAGAAGGATAAATAAAACCACTGATGCTTATTCAGTACAGTTCTTGTGATGTAATAATCAGAATGTAGCAGGCAGGACAAAATATACTAGGCAGATATTTTTAACTGGCATAGTTCCGTTATCAAATCAGGTAGTCAGACAGGCAGAGTTCTGTTATCAAATCAGGTAGTCAGACAGGCAGAGTTCTGTTATCAAATCAGGTAGTCAGACAGGCAGAGTTCCGTTATCAAATCAGGTAGTCAGACAGGCAGAGTTCCGTTATCAAATCAGGTAGTCAGACAGGCAGAGTTCTGTTATCAAATCAGGTAGTCAGACAGGCAGAGTTCCGTTATCAAATCAGGTAGTCAGACAGGCAGAGTTCCGTTATCAAATCAGGTAGTCAGACAGGCTGGGTACATAGCACTAGGCAGGTAGTCAGGCACGTGAAGGTCGGTACACGGAATCAGGCTTTCAGACAGGCTGGGTCAGGTACACAAATCTGGTTCTCTGTCAGGCAGGCTTTTAGGTATGCTAGGCAATCAAGATAAAGGGGGCACGGTGTGCACAACACACAGAAACAGGTGCCCACAAATACTGATATAAAAAGGAAAATCCAATTGGATCAAAAATCTGACGGGGCACCTGCAAAACACGAATACAACAATGCAGGGTCTGACCAGAAAAGACAATCACAATGAACCGCTCAGTTTGTAGAAATAAATTACTCACAATATCTCGCGAAGAGGGAATTGACAGGTGTTCAATATTCCGGTGCTTGAGACCTGCCTATGTGGTGTGTTCATGTGTGTTGGGATGTTGTTGGTTACCGGTGTTGGATGGTGTGTTCAGGGGGGATGTGGAAATGGATGATGGGACAGATGAAATTGAGCGTCGCCGGCTGGATCTGGAAGCAGCATGGGTGATAACGGGAACTATGAGACATTGGCGTCCAACAACATGCAGACAGCATGCATGCAGTTTCAGCATTCATGGGTATGATTGCAGAACTGTCCGAACAAGTTGGTTTGCTTTGACGTGCATCAGGTCCTGAGCTGGCACTATGCACAACCAGTAATGTGTCTGATTAGACAGAACCATGTATATACCGGTACTTACTATTTTTATTTGCACAACTTGTTCATAAGAAAATAAATATATTTGAGTTTGTGACTGTCTCTGACTGCATATCTCCACCAGCAATGTCCAGCAAGGGAGAATGGCTGGCTGAAATCCATATGCTATATGGACAATATTATGGAGGTTATGTTCAACCGTCATCCTGGCACTACAATAGAGGGAGTATTTTTCTTCAGGTGTCAGGTGCCCGTGGTCTGGTGTTTTGCATGAACAGGGTATCCTGGGATGGAGTCAAATTCCCGGCCTGAATTATTGTTTTAGTCCGCCCCTGGTAACCATATAATGGTGGGAAATACCACCAACTTGTGTTGCCCCGAGTTGACCGATTTCCGGGGAGACAAAAGCGTGGACATAACAGAGAATTTTAAGAAAGTTGATATTTTGTAGTTTTGTAGGTGGGAACCCCCGGTCCAACCTGATGTACAAAGAGAAGTGATATATTGATTCTGAAAATGAGCTGATTATTGAATAAAGTGTGGTAGTTTATGATTACAACAAATACACATTAATGTTTTGGTCGTTATTTGTTGGTACTGGTTTCATTTGATAGTTATGTACATGCATGATCTGTTTATTATCACATAGCTTGTTGTATTTCCACAATGGTGCATGTCAGCATTTTGCTATAGATATTCACATTGGAGCTCATATGAGATAAACATAAAAAGATGACACATTTCAATATGAAAATTTTCAAATTGTATTTTTCGCGAAAGGGGTGTCCATTCCAAATTACAATTTTGGGAGGAATTAACTTATGGATTTAAAAGCACTTGTGTAATTTGTAGAAAATGGACAGTAGGCCCTATTAATATACCTGTAATAAAATGGTAAATGGACTGCATTTATATAGTGCTTTTTCTAAGCAACAATGGCCACCAAAGCGCTTTACAGTGCCTCACATTCACCCATTCCTTCACTCATTCATTCATACACCGACGGCAATGTCAGCCATGCAAGGCACTAGCCAGCTCATTGGGAGCAGCTGGGGTTAGGTGTCTTGCTCATGGACACCTCGACACTTGGTCAAGAGGACCTGGGGATTGAACCACCCACCTTCCGGTTGCTAGACATCCTACTTGTCCAACTGAGCCACTGCCGCCCCAAAAGCAATCAAATTATAGTAAAAAATGTAATATGTTCTGGTTGATCTTAATGGCTGTTCGTTTTAACATGGTCTCCCCCAGCCGGCATTTCAACACTGATTCACCGGTGAATCAACGTCAGAGATTTATGTTTCAATTTTATAAAACAGGACAATGTTGATATTGCGACGTTGTTTCACCGTTGATATTGTGATGTTATAATTTGTCAATTTGTCAAAATTGTGTTTTCATGACAGTATGAATAAAAATTTAATAATGCACGGTAAACTTTTAGGCAAGCACGTAAAATTGTAAATCCACACAAAATCATGTTAATTCAAAAAAGTTTTCTGCTGCTCTCTTGAGGTTGAAATTATTGTTAATAATGATAATAATTATATTTACATAACCATTGAAGAGCTGTTATGATCAAAATATCATTAAATGCTAATAATGATCATAATAATTCTTTAAAAGGAAGATATTTCTGTTTTATGTTGTTGAAGACATTATGTTGTTTCAACGTACAGTACAGATCTTGTAAAAAAAATGTACGTTGATTTAGAAGTGTTTATGTTAACCTTTTTCAACCATTTAGCATTAAACATTATATCAACGTTCTTTCAACTTTCAAACAACAACTGACATTATTTCAACCATATTTCAACATTGAAGTTCGGTCATGTGCCAGCTGGGCTACGAGGAGTTTATAGTTTACCCCTTTTTATTTACCACTGCAATACTGAACAGCTTGTGTTGAGATTAAGCCCTTAAAAAATATACAGGATCTTCTTTTTAATAGACTGATAGCTGTGCTACTAGTTAATGAACAACCATAATTAATGTATATCAGCCAACACCAATAAGTGGACATCGGTGCGGGTCCAGACCCCTTGATGGTCCTCTCCAGACCACAACGCTTTTCACGTAAATTAATAATATTGACGTAGCGTCTCGTTTGTTCGACATTTGCCAGCTAAGGGGAGATGTGAAGGTCTCTCGTTCTGACACTTACGTCATTTCAATGACTTCATGTAACATGGCCAATCAAAGCAATTGTTTACAGTGCATGGAGACCAATAGAGACCCTTGTAGTCAGCGAGAGGGTGGTATAAGCAAAATCTGGAATGAGCGATGACAAAAGGAATTACTATATATGGATTGTCCAAAAAGTGTCAATGTTAAAGAAAATATATTTTGATGAAATATACACAACAAAATGTCAGAGGTGAGGGCATGTAAAATAAACAAACTCAGAGCCCAGTACGAGTGTTCCACCAGCATTCACCCCCAATAATGTGCCAACAAGTATTGGGGATTCAACCCCAATAATAGCCTGGCCCATGGTTTTAACATTTAAAGGCAAAAAGTGGGTGCGTGTTTGAGCGATTCCATGAGGTGCTGTTAGGTGTAACATTAAACACATTCAAGAGCTGGCAATAGAGCAGATGTGGAGAAAATAAGGGTGATTGATGTGAAATCTGTGATGTCAATCAAAACTCTTTTTACTTTCGGGAGAAAAATTAGAAAGTCTACCATACTTTCATTTATGATTAGACCAAGAGCATAGGAACGAGTTTGTTATGGGGGGGCAACATATATTTTTCACAAATTGTTCTTATTTTTGGTGGGGACCACATTGGATATATGACATTGGATTAGATACTATATTGCTTATTTTTACAATGTTTCTGGATTTACAATGCATCTTGTTTAAATGTTATTGGAATGTAACATCTGAAAGCCATGTGAATCATAACGCATCTTAAACATTATCATGGTTTCCTTTTCAGTAAAATAGTTCCACGTCCACCACCTCTGTTGTCTTTAAACATGTTTTGCTTATTCTTGCTCATTCACTGTTTTAATATTGAATGCTCTTACTCATGAGGTGTCTTTTTTTCTCCTAGTTTCTCTTAAATGTAGTGTATGTACTTACTGTAACATCATCTGCTAAATTACTAAAATGTAAATGTAAAATGTTTGGACGTTTGCTGGGTAGAAATATAAACATGTTTCTTAGATTATTCATATTTTTCCATATAAAGTGTAAAATAATTCCATCTATTTTTTACGATACCTAAAGCCATGGATGAGTGAATAATTCTAGACAAACCATTAACTTTTGTTATTAACATTCTTTCAGTAATAGAAAGGTCCTATTTATAACCACTCATACTTCTTTCCTGCTCTTTTTTGAGAACTAAATCTATAGGTGAAAGTTAACATTTATTCACATTTAAGCATAACCTTTTATTCTGCAGAACTAGAGTAATGGCAGATAATAGTACCTAGGCTACACGAGGGATTTGAGGATTGGATGCCTATTGGTGATTGTTCAATATAGTAATTTGAAAAGACTGCATATATTCCAATGCTAAAGTCACTTGTCTTCTATGGTTAAGTTAAATATATTTATTCGTCAAGCAAGCAAAATGGATCAAACCAAAGTTGTATAATTGGCCTATAAAAAAAAACAAAAAAAATAATTGGCCTATAGGCTATGGGCCACAACCCAGCAAGCGGCAAACTCAACATTTAACATAATCTTTACACAATAACCTCTATTTTTGTGATTGCGTTGTTGTATTTCATGTACAGCATTTTATTGTTTCCTGCAGGCTTAAAGTGATGATTTTTACCATATATGGGTAATTAGGGGCATGCTGAAATGCAAAAAGCCATGGTCGTGCAGGATATTTTGAAATATTCCACTTTTTCTATGCATATGCGCATTCCTAATGAGCAAATTTAGTATTGTTTCTATGCATGCTTGATTAATGATCCCTCTGGGCTACATGTTACACTAGGTCAAAGTAAGTCCCATTCCTGTCAACTCAACATTAAAAACAACTTCCATTAGAGGACAAAAACTGTTGAGTCCCTGCTCATTTTCAGAAAATATATTATAATATTTCAGCACTAACTAAGTTCATCCCTACATCATTGAGGAAAGTGCACTTACTATTACTAAATTATGTGTTTGTCCCACCAAACTACCTTACGATGAATGCTCGTAGCCTACTGTAAGGTTAACATGAAAATGAAAGCAGGATTTATCCATATCTTGAAAGATTGAACAGATACTGAATAGAGTCTGTATAGACTTGTGTACTAGTTACTATGGTCAATATCATTACACAATTTCTCGCATCTCTCAGTATCATCCTGTTGTATTACTGTTTACATGTACTGTAGTCACTTTAGATAACACTGCACCTTGGTTACGGATCGCCAGGTTCCTTCTGTGTGTATGTTTACAATTGGGTGCGTCTCTTGTGCACATCACAATAAACTTGAAATGAAGATTTTTCCTCCTAAAGATTGCATACTGAGATAATGTGGTGACTATGATAGCATTATCAGTATTGATGCCAAAGTTTAGTGCTCTTGTAGGTTAACAAGAAAATGCTGTTGAGATTAAAAGCATTTTACAATCAAAAGAATTTTACAATCATACTGTTTTCCGCAATTGCTTACATGACTGCCAGTCAGTGCCTACATTTGTTTCTGACTTTAGACCATGTTAGATCAGCAATTTTGCTTCCACAGACAGTAAGGTTTTGTTGAGTATATTTAGTAGTTTTACTTACTGGGAAAAACTGAGAACATGTTTTACTTTTTAGTTGGGGTGGGGTAGAGTACTGAAAATTAATATACAAGTAAAGTTACTAAGTAAATTTTTTTTTTAACACTAACACAGTGGTTCTCAAACATCGCCTGTAGACCCCCAGCCATGCCATGTATTAGATGTATCACAGAGCTAGCACAGCTGAATGAACGTGTCAACTAATTATCAAGCCCTATCTGCTTTAAGCAGGTGAGCTAGTTCAGGATTACAACAAAATTGTGAGACGGCTGGGGGTCCCAAGGAGAGATTTGAGAACCACTGCACTAATAAATTCTATTACATTTTTATTGAGCAGGAATACAATGAGAACAAGCACAGACAAAACTACATGCACAATAATATTCAGGTCCAAAACTATTTGGACTATAATGGAGTCACTTAGAAGACCCAAGCAAGAGTAAAGTTTTAGGTGGAAAATGTAATGAACACCTAATCAAAATAGCAAACATGCACAAGAGTATATAGGGGGATCAGTAATACCCAGAAATAACAAACCTTGACTAACACAATGGCAATATACACTACACATACACAATGTGGCACAGCAACTATGCAAACATGCGACAGCACGACAGACTTACAGATAAATAATGAAGCACACATTGTGAAAACAACAGTACATTTGGGGGAACAATCAGTGAAACAGTAGACCGGTGTGATTGATTATTATGATGTTGAAAAGGTGTGTGTGCATAGAAATGGGTAGGAGTCCAGGATGAGAGAGTTGAAGAAATGTCAGTAATGTCCAGAGGGAGGCACCAAGGTCCATGTAACCAGGTCCCTCAACACCAATAGGAGTGAGGGGATGTTACATGGACAGTAAAACAACTCTGTATGGAACCACATTGAATTTGAAAGGAAACCATCAAGATGTGCTTTAAATGTAGACGCAGCTTTTATTTAAAGGTTTTGTCTAGATTATTGTAAGAAGAGTAGAGTGTAGGAATTAAAATCTTTTTTATATTTAGCCCCCCAATGTTGACGGCTCAAAACTAATTGGATAAGCAAACATAATCATAAAGTTTTAATACTTTGTTTCAAACCCTTTGCAGGCAATGGCTGCCTGAAATCTGAAAGCCAGATACAGTGGGCTCAAATTACTGGCACCCCTGACTGGCAATGCACAAACAATCATTTAAAAACATACATACATACATACATACATACATACATACATACATACATACATACATACATACATACATACATACATACATACATACATACATACATACATACATACATACATACATACATACATACATACATACATACATACATACATACATACATACATACATACATACATGGTCATACATACAGGTCACGTGGGCAGCAGCTCTAGCATTTAATTTGTTTAATAGTTATAGAGACTATACCTTAATGTTGCAATGGAACCAACAAAAATCATACAATTACAATCTCCAAGCGCTTGCATTTGTGTCTTGTGGTCAGAAAGGATATTCTTCTGGCAACTCTTCCAAAGAGGCCGTGGTTGTGGAGGTGGTGCCTGATGGTGCTTTTTGAAACCTGGTGACCCCAAGACACCACCAAGGCCTGCAATTGTTTTTCTCACCTTCCTCCTCCCTATCCTTGGGGACAAAATGCATATGCGTCCTCTACCCTTAGGGTTTTTAACAGTTCCATATCTTTAGAATTTTTTTATAATTGCCCCGACAGTGCTTATTGGTATATTCAATCGTTTGTGGATCTTCTTGTAGCCATTACCAGATTTATGAAGGTCAATGATAAAGGGATATTGCATGTGTGTTACCTAATTTTTACACCCTAGTGGAACAGGCAGTGATGTAATGGCTCAATATAGTTCTTTAGGACTTATTAAATAATTAAGTGGAATTAATTTAAATAAGTGGAATTTTATTCCTGGGTTAATTTCGGTAGATGTTAATTACAATAACTTTAAAATGATACCATTGATTGTGAAAACCTTGATTTGTAGGACATAGATTTTTTATTTACTCAATAAATGATCCTCATCTAGGCCTTTACAGCAGTTGTCTTGAATTTTTCATCTCCAGGAAAATAGTTATTTTGCCATATACAACAGTTGTTTTCCATGGTCTTCCATGACTTTTGGTATTCAGAGCTCACAAGTTCATTCTCTCTAATCGGTTTGTTTTATTTTTTATTCTAATGATGGGTTGCTTCACTGACAGTGACAGCTCTTTGGACTTCATATTAATGGTTAATAGCAACCAATTCTGAATATCACTGCAACCCTTCACTGCAATCTAGACCTTTTATCTGCCTATTTAATGAAATATTGAGGAAATTACACAGATCTAGCCATGGAAATGCTGAGCAGTCAATTGTGCAATTACTCTTGGCCTATTAACAATTGGGGGAGCACTTATATAAAGTGTTGTAATTCCTACATTGTTGACTCTATTTGGGTTAAATACCATAGACAGCTGGAATAATTATATTATACCCCACACCAAAGAGAACTTGCCCCCCAGGTGTCATACAAATGCCCCTGCCCAGCACACCCAGCTACCCCTCCCATGCCCAAGTCCCCCAAGCACCCAGCCATGCCCAAGTCCCCCACCCTAAAAACCCAACATAACCCAAGTCACATAGCAAATTGAAGGAATAATCAAATAACTAAAGAGACATAGACAAACTCAATGCATCTAAATAAAATAAAAAACTTTGATTAACATTTCTTTTTGATCAGGACACCCCTGCCGGCCCTCAAAATAGGAAATAAAATGGCTTCCAACTGCTAATAAAATGTGGTTTTGGAACCCAGAAGAGAATGAAAATGTATGTCATTTAGCCGTTGAGAAACTTTGGGGGAGAATATGTGATTCTGATCAATAGGTCCCCTTGTGGATGTAGAGGGGAGTTTAAAATGATGCCATAACTGGTACCAGATCTTTAGCGTAGAAAGTACTAGAAGGACCGCCAGGGTATTGAAAGGAGCAGAGTAGAGCAGGAAGTGATGTAGAAGTTTGAATAGACTGAACAACTTCACCAAGGCTCAGAGGGAAAACAAGGTTATCTACAGCATCAATACTGACGGAGGGAGTTATCAGTGCATCTAAAAACTCATATTGTCATATTGACAGTCTGAGGGAACTCAGATATGTAAAGTGAGGGATAGAAACATTGAAAGCTATCATTAATCCCCTTAGGGTCAGAAATGAAGCTAAAATAAGTATTTCATTTGGAGTGGCAGTATGTCGGTTTAATTGGTATGCGAACGGATGACTCGTACTGTCGCCGTCTTCGTAGTAGGTGACCTGTGAATGCAAAAATTCCCGTTGTGTGTCTTTAGTGGATAAAAAAAGTTAAATTCTGAATGCAAGTTCTAGCATTATATAATATACCTCTGGAGAGGATGTCAGCATATTGTCGATCCAGGACAACAATAGCTTTAGAAAGTTCATTCAATTTGGCGTTTTCAGTTTTGTTCCGTTGAGAGCTGTAAATGATAACCACACCTCTTAGATAGGCCTTAAGTGCCTCCCATAACAGCAAGGTGGAGGTTGCCATAAAGGTGAAGACGTCTGCCTCAGATAAGAGAGAAAAGTTGTATTTCCAGCAGCAAGGAGTATAAGGTTGTTCTGATAAAATAATGTCAAAGGGTCAGGGGACCATATTCAGATTATACCAGGGTTACGTAAGGTAGCCTCTGGTTGATACAATCTACAAGAAAAAGATCAATGTAGATGTGAATAGGATGAATACTCAAATGTCAATGGATTCTGAAATCACCGAAGATCAATACACCCATTCAGTTGCAAAAGTAGTACTGATAAAGAAATGGGAAAAATCATTAAAATTAGCAGACCAGTAGCACCCAAATACAGCTACCATACAGATCAATACATATTGTACAAAATAGTCCCAGCAGGGGAAACTAACCAAGTTCAGTAGTGTTCCAAGGATTGTAAAAATAGGTAAATAAAATGTCAGTATTGGGAAACAGGCCCAACCTAAGTTGAAAACTCATTCCTGAGCTTCGTGGCAACCTAGCAGTCTAGATTAGGTAGTGATGAAGAAAAACATAATACATTCACCCTCACTCAGCTCTGAAGTGTTAAAAAACCACAGCTGGTCATCTTTGTGGCAGTCAAACTGTGTCTTCATCCTGGTATGTTTGACATGAAGGTGCGCTGGAAAATAAAGCGAAAAATTCTCATGAAGGGTGCAGAGAAATTTAGCACTCTTCATGGCAACACCAGAGCTGAACTCGGGAAGTATGAATGTTTTTCCCCCACAATAGTGCACCTTCTCTCTGCCTTTCTGTTGTAAGACAAACTTTTTTTCCCAGAATTAATGGAACCTAGGGATGTAGGTTCTAAGTTCAGAATTGTCTCCTTCCTCAGAAGAGACGTTTCTGAGGCAGTGCGCCCGGTCTAGCTTCAGGGGCGCTTGAGAAGTAGAAGGAAGGATCCCAGCAAAAACATATTAAGCCAGAAAACCAACAGCATTACCTCAGTCATGAGTCAGAAGTTGCATCGTCTTGAAATGTACTCAAGGTTGTTGCATCTTATCCACCAACGTTATATTTTTGGAATCCCACATAGACACCACCTTCTTGAGGCATACAACATGCATATCACTGTAGTCTGTCAGGTTGTGCTCAAAGTCTTGGATAGTAGGCTTGTTCATTGGAATCTACTGTACCTAAACACCATCCAGGGCTGTAGAGGAGGCTAGAGCGGCATCGGTAGATGTTTTCAGCTGTAAGGCAAGAGCATCCGTAATGTCTGTGGTCAGATGTCCCAAATCAGAGTCGCCGCCATGACAAGGAGCGCTGCAACTGCTCATTTGCCTGTCAGAACATGCAGCATTCCCTCCATATCTCATCATGTTAAATTCTGATCACTCCCTAACTGTATTTACTATATCCAAGACATTACCAATGTTGCAAATGTGTATCACTGTTGGATGTTTTACAATGTATTATTCAAATACAACAGTAAAGCTACTTTTTCAGTATCTACCGGCGGCAATCGGAGCCCGACCTTGGCTCTGGCATATAGGTCAGTGATGCTCCTCTTTAGGGTGCCTGAACTGCTCTGGGTCGCGCCAATCTCCCGAACTAGTGAGGTCAAATCTGAACCACTAGACATTCACTAGAATGTGTGTGTTTGGTAAGAACAGAACTTAAGGGATAATATGCTAACAATGATTTTCCCTGTACCTTCGGAGATACTCTGAGGAAGAAAACAGAGCTTGGTTTAAAGTAATAACATTTTATTCCAGTTAAAAGACAATTAAAGTACAACACTAACCAGACACTGAATATCACAAATTACAATACCAAGAATATCATATGTTGTCCTAAAATCCTAAAAGCAAAGATTATACAGTTTAGTCAAAAATTTATCCTCGCCATTCTTTTGTCACTCCCCCCTCACCTGTAGTGTCAAAATAAAATTGCATTCCTCTGGCTATAACAATGATAACAAGAGAACCGTTATTCACACATTTACATTAATTTAATTATTTGCAGACCTTAAGACACCCACTTGGCACTAACAGAATTAAGGCAAAAGAAGATAAAGTGCTACAGGAGTCATGGAAGGCTTGAGGATCGTAGCTGAGGTAAAGTAACATAGTTGGAGGTAGGGGTAGAGAGAAATTATATTGGAAGCTTCAATTGGGTGAATAATGGTTAGGGTGGGGCAAACAAAGTAAAAAATAATAATAATAATAAAACATAAAACAATTAAAAGAACAGGCTGCCCCCATTAAAATGTATAGAAAATGTCTCTCGAGGAGACGTTGGTCTCTGTGGATCTTCACATATCTTTTTGGACATCCGACTAGGTAATGACCTGTAGAAAGAAACATGACATGTGCAACCTTTTTTTTGTATTTTGCATATTTCATTCCTTTATGGGACCGTCATTAAACATAAAATACTATGCAATCACGTTCAGTGGCTGTTGAGGTATACAGTTAGTCTTCACTCAGGTGGTGTCTGTGAGTGGGGGCTGATGATTTCCCCTTTTCCTGTGTCTTAGTTGCTTTCAGGAAGCCCTTTGTGTTGAATAGGTGTGAGAGATGCCAGCCGCCAGACAGATGTTAAGATATGCATTGTTGGCTGTAAAACAATTTGTTATTCCAATACATATAAATATGAGTATGCATTTAAAATCCACATGACATCACCCTAGGTTAAATCATAAAGTTGAAAGAGACTTGTTGTTGAGCAACACCAATAAGGAAACATATATAAAAAGATACATAAACAGTTGAAAAAACTATTGAGCACACTCAAACCTTCTTCAGTTTACTGTATAAAGCGAAATATAATTAGAAGAAATGAAGTTAAATGAGATATAATGTTTAAAAGCAGATATGTTGCTGTCCCTTCCCCACTAAAACAAAAAATGAAATACATGTAATATACAGTATATGCATGAGCCATTCAAATCATTCCTATACAGGACTGGGCGGGTCCTACTACATTTGTCACGATGGCTAAACAGTGGCTCCTCCCAGTATCAGACTTTAGAAAAGAGTGTCAGGTTGCTTTCAGCATCACTCCCTGAGACTCATCCATAGGTATGTGAATTACAAATTACAAATAAAGTGAATATGGAATGTTAAATTGTTTGTTTTTGACCTGAAATGTTAAAACCATTTCACATCAGAGGTTTTTTATGCTAGTCTATACTGGAAAACTATTAAAGGTCAATGCTGATTAACTATTTACATCATATACTTTCTCTTTTGCTATAATTGTTTCAAGAAGTTAGACACACTGTATTTTGGGGCCCCAAGTATGGAGGGCTTTAAAGCGGCACTATGTAACTTTCCATTAATTTAAAAAATGGAGCGCATTTTAAGTATATTTTTAAAAATATGTTTTTATAAATATTTTTACTGATCACAACAATAATACAGGGACAATATAACCAATTTCTGAAAATACACATTATAATTTTTGTCCATAATATATATTACTTGCTAATATTTTCTATACTTTGTATTATTTAAGGTGATGATTTCAACCACTGGATCAAAAACATTTTTGTATTTGTTAGTAATTTTCAAAAAAGGTTTCATGTGAAGGTTTAACTACCAAATTTAAAATAAAAAGCCTTTTTTTAGGTTTACATTACTTGTGTCACAGATTAGTTCTTAAGTTAGGTTCCTAAGTGAAAAAAGGTCATTGAAAACTTTAAGTGGACAATTTAAGTTGAAGGACGCAAGTGAGAAGGGATGTTTAACAAGGTTAAATTTAAAGAAGAAAATATAATGGTCTGTTTTCCATTTCTCCAATCTTGACCAGCATTGTCACACAACATGCTCCCCCCCAAAAAAATAGATAGCTTCAACAACAACCTTTATACTCTGGAGACACTCGCTATGCACTGAATAAGAACAATAAAAAGAAAATCCAGATAAGTTCTATGCCAACTCACTATACTTATACAGCAATGATCTGGGAGCGATCAGGGACAGAACACTACAATTTTTCACCTTGTTTGTTCTGGGTTCAGACCCGGCAACCATTGGTTGATTGCTATAACACTTACAGGAAATACAAATGGCCACATCTTTGGAGACACAATTTAAAAATCACTGCACTCAAATTCTAATACATTTGTCACATACCAGATGAAACAGGTGAAATGCTTAATTATGTGCCATTATTAATGATGCAATTTTAGTGATAATAAAGTTAAAAATAAAATAAAAATACTATTAGACACTGGAATGGAATAGAAAATGGCAGCATAATATTATACTGTACACTGATGGGGTGTATGAGAGATGGTAGTGGACCATGGTGCATTTTCATATATTCACAGTTATTTAAGAAATTTAATTGCATGTTTGCACATGACCACAATAGCATGATATGTTCAATGGACTGCATAAATAACTTGGGTTTAGCATATTTGTAGTGTTACTGTTGAGAAAGCATAACATATAAATGCAGACTGTTTAGTGTAAGTTAATTCAACCCAGCTATGTTCTAGCAGCCTATAACCTGAAATTAAGACTCTCTTATCCCACTTTGTTCTCAGAATGCATTTATTATTTTATAATAGAAATATATTTTGCAGACAATGTATTTATTTTCACAATGATGGATTAAAAACACTTGTTTCACCTGTACATGAAAATGTACCTTGTCTGAAGATAAAATTGGAAAATTCTGTGTATTAAAATCATAGGAGCTAATATGTATGTGTGCTGCCAAGCAAATTGTTTGGCATTTTTATCTGCACATTAAGGGAAAATTTTTGTCAGCAGTGTTAGAAAACCAATGCTGTACAGAGCACATACAGATAATTTTAAACACATGAAATTCAACAAAAAATATTTGACACTTCCTAAAGCATTTCTATATAAAAATAGTTTGGCTGTAATGCTCTGTAATATGCACAACAGAAACGACATATTCTAAAGTTACAGTTCAATTATAAATTCATGAAACAATAACATTGTTACATTTGACAATGTACTGGTTAGATTTTTTTATAATTATTACAGTTATTCATAACATTAGTGTATTTCGTCATAAAATGGTAACTATTTGCATAGCTAAACTAGCTAAACTAGCTAGCGTATTAGCTAAACCAAAGTCACCCATGTATTATAAAAACATTGCTTACAGTAAAAAGGGGTTCATAACAATAATAGAAAACGTTTTACATACAGGCAACAAAATAAATATGGAGTACGAGTCAAAGGTTTGGACATAAATACTCATTCAATGGTCTTTTTTATATTTAATGTTTTGTACAAACCAACTGGTTAACCAGCTTACCCTAGCTCAACCAGCTCATGACCAGTTCGATCAAGCAATTCAACCAGCTCAACCAGCTACTGACCAGTTTGACCATCTACAAATCCAAGCTGGTCTAAACTAGGTTGTCCAGCAGGGAGATGGTTGACCTGTTACCATGTTCCAAAACACAAGTTGGTCAAGGTTGTCACCAGCTGAATATGCAGTGGTCTCTTAATTTATTCCAAAAGCTGTACATCATCATGGTCTGTCTGACGGAGACCAACATCACATGAATTACGTTCTGGGGAAACTATTTTAGCAAAACCGAAATATGTGAAATATGAACGTAAGAAAGGGCCAATTAAATTCATAGGGAACTAAATTTAAAAATAACATATTAACATATGATGATCATGACAAAGCATGTAAGTAGCAGAGATTTTAATAGGGCGGGGGCCGGGGACGGTGGACAGGCGTAGCAATAATTGGCAACTTTCATCCTGGTGTTTGTAAGTTCAAATCCTTTGAGTGGGTTTTGTTGTCCATTCCAGCATGATGCAGACAGGTTATTGTCATTTTTTTGTAATGTTAACCCTAACCTTAACCTTAGTAATGTCATGCCTAACGTTAACCATTAGTAACGTTATCCCTGACCTTAATTTTAGGCAAATAAATTATGCTTACTAGCTTTTATGTTTTTTTATGCTAACTAGCTAACAATTAGCATCGTGATTAGCAATAGCATTGCTCAATATAATCAGTTGAATCAGTCTTTGTTGAAATATCTAGCTAACTAACTAAATGTATGAGGTGTACTAAATTTCCCCATTAGAAGGATTTAAATGGATGTCCCAGTTTGCCAGTAATACCCTGCCCCAGTTTAACAACACGCTACTGGCAGACTGGGACAGTGTCAAAATCACATAGGAAAAGTAGATGATTAATATTAAATGTGATTTAAAAAAAAAATTATTCACCATTACATCCCTTAACAAAATATGTTATAAACAAAAAAGGTTATAAATATAACCAATTTTTATTTTTATAACCTTTTGTAACATTATTCACCTCAGAATCCTATGTCATTTTACTTACCAGTGCAATTCACTGCAAGGTTGTTGAATATTGTAAGCCACACCCCCCAAAAGGGATGTCATAGCCACATAACCTATATTTTTTTATCACATACTTGCTTATGATGAGCTCAGTGTTGATTTCTTTAATGGAAGCATATACATGTAAATATAGAAATTATAAAGCTTAACTGTCCCACTTTACGCATTCTCCCACTTTACCAGTATTCACCCTATACTCCAAAAACTTGTTGAAAGCCTTTCTAAAAGAGTGGTGGTTGTTATAACAGCAAAGGGGGAGGATGGGGGGGGGGTCCAGCTCCATATGGGGGGGTCCAGCTCCATATGGGGGGGTCCAGCTCGATATGGGGGGGTCCAGCTCCATATGAATGCCCATGGTTTTGGAATGGGATGTCCAACAAGCTCAGGGTGTGATGGGCAGGTGTCCACATACATTTGGCCGTATAGTTTACAGCATGTGCGCAGCACTAATTCAGACTAGCGTAATTTAGACAGATAGGAGAAGTCCATGTGATGATTTGTATGTTAGCAGAAAACAGTAGTATCTGTCTGCAGCCTGCTAGACTTCAAGTTATAATCACATTTTGCGGTTTTATTCCATTGGGGGCTTGATGATGTCTTAAGGTTTGAAATAGGATTAAGTTAAGAAACTGGGATATTTTACTGACAAACAAAAAGACAGACAGACTGCAATGTTGGTAACTTTTTTCTAATGTCTTCAGTTGCCTTACTATGGAGGATGACAACAGCCGCAGTGGAAGTGTGAATCACTCGTTTAACGACTCCGTTGAAATGGTAGAGAATCAGCAACCGAAGGCAGTGAACAAGACAGAGAGCCATCAAACGAAGGCATCAAAACATGAGGACACAGAAAACGACAGTGAAAATGATGAGGCGTTTTGCTGTTTTTGTTGCTGCAGTTGTTGCGGCGATTGTTGCTGGGAATGTTGCTGTAGTAGGTCTATGAAACGTGCATTGTCTCGCCTTTGGGATTGTTGTGGCAAAGATCTCATTAGTTCTGGCTGTGAAGAATTATGTAATCTCTGCAATGAGGATGAGTGAGTTGTTTCTTCCCACATTAATATAAATAATGCATAACTATGATAAATCGTAAATCTAGGGCTCAACGTACGCTACCCAGCTGAGTGCGTAGAATTCCCGGAGGATCTCTGTCTAAAACTCTGCTCACCCGCCGGAAGACCGCTCATTCGCCAACACTCCAGCTGGCGGACCGCCCATTAAACAATGAGCAAAAAGCTAGCAGACCGTCATCTGTAACCGCCGGTGGTCCGCCAGCTCCATGTTTGCTGGGTAATTTGCTGCTTTCAATGACAACTACACTATGGGGAATCATGAACACATTCTTGTAAAGTTATATTCCATTGTAATAAAATTGTTTTCCTGTGGATTAATAGTTTGCTAATTTATTTTACAATAAGAAAAAAATGTTGTTATTTTAAATATCTAAATGTCCATTTACAATCTTGATTATACTGATGAGTTTGGTATGGTCTGTAATACATTTTTTGTATTAAATCATATTTGAATTATTTCAGTTAATTAACATTTTGAAATTTAAATGGCTATTTTCCAACAAATCTGTAAATAAAAAAATGATATTCTGTTAAATGAGGTAGTATGCTTTCCTTTTTTTCAGACAGTAGGCCCACTCCTACAATGTGTTGGAAAATTTGGTAAAGGAATAATTTTGTACAAATATCTAGGGGGTCTTCTCTTACTTGACAAAGCTTAAAGGTACAATATGTAATATCAATCAAAACAATAATAAAATGCATACTTTGCATTAAAAGAAAACATCACTATACATATATTATATATATTTCTTAGTTGTGTACTTACATTATCATAAATGTTTCCAACAACTTTCAAATCCAGAGAAATGTGTAATTTAATTTGAAGACACGGGACGTTTCTTTTTGTCGCCCGTCAATCGCGTCATATAATATAGTTGCTCTAAGCTCCAGGGAACCGCTAAACATAACGTGAATAAAGTTATAATATTTTTAACAATATATTACTTTGTCAGTGAACATTTTTTCTGCCGGAGACGCTAGATTGGAAGGTTGTCATTGACGACTATAACAAAACCCATGATCCCACGCAACTTCCCGACGTCATCCAAGTACATCTTTTGCTATTGTTTTGATTGAGAGCCCCCTGGCGGCCAAAAATTACAAATTGCACGTTTAATGTAGATGTGTAAATGTGGCACTTGTGTTATTTTTACATCGATGATCATCCAACAGCCGCATACACTGGCATTCAGAAGTTTGGAATTACCCATAATTTTTCATCTTTTTTATTAAAATCTATAACTTCATTCACCAAGGTAGCATTAAATTATTATTCATCTTTTTTACACAGGGAAAACTAGCTAAGACCAGAGTCTCATTTACAGTTGTGCTACAACAATATAAAAAACAGCAGCCAATAAACTAAAACCAAAATAAAAGGAAAGAATACAATGAAATTAAATAAAAATGTAAAAAAATTAAAATAAAAACAGACTTTAAAGCAAACATTCAGAAATGAGATGGTGTTATTTTCTTTAAAATATTTTTGTCTCACAGTTACCAAAAAGCTCTACTTTTCTCCCAAAAGGAATTTGTGTTGTCCATATGCATTTTGGCAAACTCCAGTCTGGCATTTTTGTGTTTCTCTCTTTGAAGTGTGGTCTTCCTTTCTACCATGGAGCCCATTTTCATTCAAAGAACAATGGATGGTGTGACTGGAAATTGTTGCACCTTGAGCTTGAACGTCAGCTTTGAAGTTTTCCTTGGTTCATTTGCCACATTCAAATAATTTCTATTTATTCTTGGGTTACTTTTCCTCTTGTGGCCAGGGATGTTGGCTACAGGCCCATGGGTCTTTAACTACTTAATAATATTGGCAACAGTGCTCAGAGGAACATCAAAGTCTTTAGAGATGGTCTTGTAGCCTTTACATTTTCCATTGTTACACTCCAACTCCCCAGGGAGTAGCTTATATAGAGGAGACGGAACTACACTACCTGTGCCAGCAAACTAATAGTGGTGAATGCAGCGACCTTGACACCTGTTCCTGGAATCCTCAGGTTTTTTGGGTCTTTCAACATCATACACCATATGACCCAGCCGGGGATGATCAGTCCCCAGCTTCTGTCCAGATGGCTAGCTACCTATGACTCCATGGCTCTCCTGCTGGAAAGTCTCAGTGTAACGTTTCCCAGTTCCCCTTCCATGGAAACAGCCACTTCCTTGGTCTATGCTGCTCAGAACTACAATTCCCAGTCACCAGTTCTACTTCCTGTGGACTACAGCTTCCCTAGTCATGCCTCCTCAGAACTACATTTCCCATACCCGGACTCTGTAACATTTCCTGTTCCCTTTCACAGTACTACAGCTTCCTTAG
>JACXGM010002738.1:0-45290 GCA_016801145.1 Umbra pygmaea | reverse complement strand
GGGTGTCAAACCAGATCCACAAAGGGCCTAGTGTCTGCAGGTTTTCGCTTTTACCTTGTACCTGAATGATTGAATGTCACTAATTGGTTAGGATCTCGCCTCACCTGGCAGTCTACATCTTAATTGGGCTCTAATTGAAAGGAAAGACCAAAAACCAGCATACACTCGGCCCTCCGTGGAACCGGTTTGACAACTGTGCTCTAATGTAACAGAGCTAACTGGCTGATTGATAGGCTGCATTAAGCACCACCTGTGCCACTCTTCCTCTACCACCCTTCATTTCACCAGCCCTGCTCTCTACATCCCCCTAGTGCTCGGTGGTGTGTGTTTGCTGTATTTGCATTCAGTCTAAATGGAAAACATACATACATTAATAAATGTCTCAGTGCGATTCCCATTGTCTCTGCAATTTCATGAGGAACATCAATTTGCCAAGATTATGTTGTAGAAACCAGTGAACGGCCCGAGACTTATGCAGCTACTTTAGTTTGGTGTCCTCTATTGCCATCATGTGGCCATTAACATAGTTGCAATTAGGAACAAGTCTATACAATAATTCATTGAGTATAATCCCCTTTAGCCTCGAATCAAGATATTAGCTCTCTACAAGGTCATCATCAGATTCCATCTACATCAACCATTTTCCTGGCCACTTCCCTCTAACCACGTCTTGAACAGTCCCTCCATTTTTGATTTTGGACTCTGTTCTATTAAACCTGCAGTATTTATGCAGTTGCTCTTTTTCCCATGGTCAAAGAAACTTTAGTCTAAAGTGACTCCATTCACAGGTGTTCTTTTACTTTTCAGATTCAGAAGGGTTTCTACAGTATGGCATGTTTTTATAGAGTCCTGGATTACCTTGTTGGTTGTGCTATATTTTCACACAGTTCCCAAGATGGGTTTGTGAGGTAATGTGACCATTGAAAGAGCTACTGCATAAAACTAAAAGGAGTGTTTAGTTTGAGCCCTAAGCATCTATAGATTGACCTAGCGCACTACAGCTAAGCTACTTATTATGATGTATTGTTTTTTTGTGCTTTTTTAAACATTTTTTCTAAATAGCACTAAAGAAATCTCAGTTTGGTTTCAATCTGAAAGTGGGTAATAGTCATTGTGTTTTTTAAATGCAATGTTCTCAACAATTTACGATAAATATATGCTCAGTTGGAAAATGTACTTAAAAAGCTGCAATTCATTTTAATAACTCACTTATTGAAATGACAGAAGCCAAGCCTTATTAAATTAGTATGAATATTATTTGTATTCTCTAATTACACATGCTATCTGAACATTACACTGAGCTTGCAGCACTACCTAGTGGATATACTGTAAATTACAAGCAAATGAATGCAGATCATGTAATAAGCATGTGGAAATAAGTCCAGGGAATTTCATAAACTTGTATAAATCAATAAACTTTATTCATTAACACAGTATAAACAACTGACAACAGCAAAAACAGAAATGCACATGGAATAAATGTATGGTATTACCAGTAAATCCCAATGGGTGTAGGCCTACAGGAAAACACCTGTTTGAGACCAGCACAGACGTAACATTGGTTTGATTTGTATGGATACAGATGGTCTCAAGCCATTCAGTCAGCAAATTAACAGAAAATAAGGGCAAAATACAGTCATGCTGAGCGACAATTAGCTACTGTATGAAATTGTTGTGCTATTACATAGAAACCAGGTAATTCAGCTCTTAAGAAAGTTCTTTTCTTTGATATAAATGATCTGAAGTGTACAAAAAAGTATATTACACATTTCTTGCTGCGTGAGTCAGACCCAGTAGCTTGCTTAAATGTCCTGTTGAAAGTACTACAAACTACAGTACCTGCACAATTGACTTTTTCACTGGATTACAAGCTACATAAGTACTGTACCAGTCTGACATGGCATCAGAAGACTATGGAAAAGATCATCAGTAGCATTTATCTTTTAATAAGGATGCAGTGTACCTAGTAACCATCCTAGGCCTTCCACAATGCTCTTAAACCATGCTGAAACACAACTCTCTGTCATAACGAACGATGAAGGCCAGGAGTTTTACCTAGTCAGGTCACACCCTATCTATGATATACGACTAGGACACAGAGGTTTCCTTGAGCACATGAACCGACCAAGAAAAATACTCCTGGCACTAAGAATGACCTTAGGATCACAAGTGGGATGGTACTAACTGACCCCAACAACCTGCCCACTTATGCAGCGTAAAGCTAACCATCTAGCAGCTGCAGAACAGACATCTATGTTTCTAATGGTTGTCGATATATATGTATACATGATAAGTTAAGGCTCTTTTAGGACCTGAGGATTTTGAACATATGATGAGGCACACACAAGGCAAAGAATAGAGTAGCTCTAGAGTCAACACATGGCTAACTAAGGGGATGAGGAGGAGAGTATGTGAGGATGAGACAAACAGTCGGGTGAGCGTCCAGTCACCAGTGCATTTCAATGGCCTAGACCGGGGACGATTCAGAAGACGGAAATCCAAACCCCTAATATAAATCTCATCTCTTAAATAGTTTGTCACATTTCTGCTGTCTCATTTTTTCATCAGGCGTCAGTGCAATGTTTAAAAATAATTATTATGAAGAAATATACGTACACATATCAGTCCTGGTGTTGGTAGCAATTACTAGGCTTCAAAGGTGACTGAATGGCATTTGTTTTACATGAAACCACAGTTACAGGTTTATCTTTGAACAGGAAATGCTATTAACTTTGGACGACAAAAGCACTCTTTCCAACAAACTCTGAAACCTTTAAATAAATAACAAAACTGGTCAGATCGGTATGTAGATTTGCGCCATGCACTGAACTTACCTCAACCTTGCCTTTTATGAAAAGCCCAGACCAATTACGAATTGGTTTAAAAAATAAATCTATAAAAGCTAGACAAAAGATGCATATAAGACATTTTTTTCTGTTTTATGAAAGCTGCTTTGGTAACAACAGAGTCAAGACATCGGTCGATTTCCTGTTCTGGCGGGCGGGCGAGCTGGCGGGCGGTTGGATCGGAGCCCTTTCCTTTGTTTTCATCTCAGTGACTTTGTTTTCCAACGGCTCGTCCTCCTGCCTCTAAAATCTAAATGAATGGATCTAGTTACACCAGACTGGGCGGTTGGTGTTTGTGTTTTTCGCTGTTAACTTGGCTCCACATCAGATACAATGTTCGCTGGGAGCGGTTTGTCATAATGATGTCCGTGCTGTGAAAGAAAGTGCTATTGTACTGAGGGCTGATAAAGTGGAGACCGTGGTCGCTGAGCCAATTGCATTGGGACCTGGAAAATTATGAAAATAAATGGGCTTCGTTAGATTGTTTGTTTACAAAGTAAAAGAAGCAGTCTGACTTTAATGATGTTGTACTTGTACATGTTGTGATTAAATGCTAGGCATATTTAGAGTATTTACTGTATTTCTACATAAAAAAGTAACCTAAGTCTCATTTATACAGTGCATGCTTCTCACATGCATCTTTTTAACCTGATATTGTCCTGAACTTGAGATCATCTAGTCAGTAACAATGCATCTTAAAATGATGAAGTCAAATGGAGACAAAATCCTGAAGATGCTAGATTCAAGAGCAAATGGGTCTTAACCTCTTAATTTAATCCAGTCATGGGTTTATTCATGGCTTTCCGTTTGTGTTTATACCACTTCCTTCTGTAACTCAGACCGGAAAAGCCCAGTCCCTTTTCATGTAAAGTAACTAGTATTGAACACAGCTAGCATTGCCGTGAAGATGTTTCAACACTTTTACATTCCGATAGCTTTCAGACACATATTTGAGACCGCTCGAGAAAAGCTAGAGATGAGACAAAATCAATTCCATACTGTCGCACGTTTGTGAGTGTGTCATGGAATGTCCTTAAATATGTCTCGAGCTGGGTACGTGAGCAGTTCGCTCAGAAACCAGCCCAGCCCATTGACCTAAACGTAAAGAATTTCCCCGCAATACACATTTCTCCTGGGCTGTTTGCAAAGCCCCAGGTGGGATCTTTCGAAATCTTCTTGTGCGCTGCCTCCGGAGGTCGCGTGAAATTCGAGAGACCTGCCAAGTTTACACAATACAATTCTTTCTCATCTCGAGCATTTCTCGAGAAGACTCAAATATGCAGTTGACATCTAGAGCAGTAAAGAGCCGCTTGCGCGCTCAAAACCGGAACGTTGAGTATACCGCATGCATCAGAGAGCAGTCCGCTGGAGACTGACCTGCTATCCTGGGGATGGTGATCTGTCTACTGCTGCTCCCCTCTCCCCCCTCCCCGAATGGTTTGATCTGGATGAAGTACTCCTCATCCATTGGAAGAGACAGCTCCATCGATGTTGTGTTGGTTTCCATGACAGTAGGACGGCTGTGTCGGTTGCACTTGTAGAGAACCTACGGACGGGCGACAGGTAAAAATGTAATCTAGAGGAAAACAGCAACTGTTTACAGGTGAATCCATGCGGTTAATGCTTCCTTACCTTATAGCCGGTGACCTCAGACTCATTGTCCAGGGCTTTGACCTGCTCCCAGTTTAGGATTATTTTGGAATCCGTCGTGTTCCACATCACTTTCACCGGGGGCTGGCTGGGCGCTGAGGGAAACAGATACATGAAGGTGATGTCTGCTGAGACTGCTTACGAGTCCTCTAGAAAACGAAATCAGGCCAAATGCTTACGTGGTTTCTTTGTGGTGACGTTGACGGTGCCGCTGGGAGGCCCAGCCCCGGCCGTGTTGTACGCTCTCACTGTCACGTAGTACGTGTTGCTTCCCCTCACACCCCGGATAATGGCCGACGTCTGGTTGCCGACCGTCCTCTGCACACTAGCTGCCTCCTCCTTCTCTGACTTCTCCCAGTACCTCAGCTGTGAACACACAGATCCAGGGTAACCAGGGTCATTAAGCAGACATTCATCTGACAGGAAATTTTTTCAGTTGACACTGTCCACATACCGCAGAGTGGAACAGCAACGAGGCCAGTCCTTTTAAAAACAGCCTTTTATTATGTCACCTCAAAGTCTTTGCTTTCCATGGTTAAGATCCTTTGGTTCTGGTTACTTGGCTTTTGAAGTGAGCGAGTGTTTAAATGGCATGGTCGGAGAGAAATCACCATGTGCAAAATGTCCCAGCTGTCAAGTGGACTGATAACAGATTTTCTTTGTCACCAGAGTGTCCAGGCTGAAAGAGCTGGCACAGTTGACAGCACAAATATAAATTGTCTTTCCTCACAGGAACAGTTTGCTCAGACCCTGTATCCCTGTTTACTTAAATGGTCAACAGTAATTTCAGCACTGTATTCCTCCCATGAATGGAAACTGGCCATTTGTTCATTAAATTGAATTTTCACTGTGAGCTGACTAAGAATTAGAATCAACTAACTGAGCTCCAAGCCACAGCTTTTTAACTTAGTGTGGATTAAAGGCTAAACATTATGTTCCCTGCTCCAAAGCATTTTATGTTAAATTAAGTATAGCTAGTTATACACACAGCAGCAACAGACACACAACTCGACAAACAGACAGACAGTCTGGCAGGCAGAGACAAGAGGAACTAGCTGGACTGTTACACATACTGCAATAAGCTATAATATAAATGTTGCCAAATTTGCCATCAGCGAGCTGCACATTAATTATACAAAGGAACATGATTGCATTGCATTGCACACACACACACACGCACACACACGCACGCACACACGCACACGCACACACACACACACACAAATTTAGTTAGGAAAGTAAACGATTTGATATGAACAGGTAGAGGGGAAGCGAACAGAACTGACCTCATAGCCGAGAACTCTTCTCCGGCTTGTGTTCCAAGGCAGGGCCTTCCATGAAACCTCAATCTCAGACGCCGACAGGCTCTTGGCTCGGATCCTGGTGGGCGCTCTGCCAGGCTCTGGATTAAAGTGAAAACACTTTTAATGACTTGAAAAGTGATTGCACGCTTTGCTGACCCTTAAAGTGGATTCTTGTCTTTGATCAGAGGTACAGACGGAGAACCAGAATCAGGAGTGAAGCCAACCGTCTCCGATGCAAATCGGAGAGTACGGGCGCTTAGATTGCTGTAAAGCCAACTGCACGGCTTTTCAAACACTAAGGGCGAACTGAGGCCTGAAATGCAGTGCGATTCCGTGCACGGGGACGCTACAACTTTCTTTACTAACCTTCCTCAGCTGAGTAGATGGTGACGACGGGTCCGAACGGGCCCTCGCCTTCGTTGTTGTACACTCCGACCTTCACCTGGAAAGGGGAGAAGGGCTGGATGCTGTCGTTCTTGAAGACATATTTGGAGGCTTCTGGCGAGGGTACGGCGGCCTGCATCCAGCCAGTGGCTCCGTACGGTCTGAAAGCTAACACATAGCCAAACCCTGGGCCGTTCTGCAGCTCTTCAGGAACAGGCTGCAGGGAAACACACGGATGTGCGCACACACAAACCTACTTAGCTATATACAGTACATGAGAATGCCAAAACTGAATACCCTAAAAAACTAATTTTACTAATCCTAACGCTGAGGTTACAGCCATACCACCTAGAATACGCCCAATCTCATCAGATCTCGGAAAATAAGCAGGGTCGGGCCTGGTTGTAAGGGGTCCCAGTTTAGGTCAGGTCGCCTCCACATCAGAGACTGATAATTTATTGTTTCCGGTCCCGCACAAACACAGCACCCATCACCCATTCCAAATCACACACACAAGACACAAACACCTCACCTCCCCACAGTCATGAACACAGCACACATAACAGATCACAATCACGTGATTACTGACACCTGCCACAGCACACCACATAGTATATAGCCCAGCCACACACATAGCCTTGATGCAAGGTATTGTCTATTTTGAGCTACTGAGCATTCCTATTCTGAATATATCTGACCTGTGTATTGACCCTTGTTTGTTTCTCTCTACTCTTGAGATGGCCTTACGTTTTGTTCCTTTGCCTGATTACTGCCCCTGTTTTGACCATTGCTGCCTATTACCTGACTACTCTTCTGGATCCTGTTTTTGCACCTTGGCTCAAGTATTCCTGGTTCTGAACCCTGCATGTCTACCTCGACCACGCCAAGCGCCCTTGTACCTCAGCCTGTATCAATGAGTCACGACCCTTGCATTCTGACCTAGCCTAGCCATGTGTATTTGTAGTTTTGCCTTTAAGATCCAGACCATTCCTTGTATTGCCATATAGAGTCCATTCAATACACTGGTTAGTACTTCGATGGGAGACCACCTGGGAATACCAGGTGCTGTAAGCCTTTAAAAAATATGTATATATATATATATATCCTAACGCTAAGCTTTATCCTAACCCTAACCACAATAACCAAAGATCTATGCCTGAACCCAACCATGGCCTTATTGCCCAACCTTAACTGGTAATGTCTACCCAAATTTCAACCCTAATTCCAATTGTACATTTAGCCTAAAACAGTTGAGCCATAAAACAGTCATTTTTTAAATTGAGGATTATATTCTTTATTTATTTAACCAGAATTTAGGGACATTTTAGAGAGATAGGTTGGAAACACAAACACACATCCATACAAACAAACAAATACGTACACACAATTGATAAAACTAACCTTAACCTAGGTCGCAATCCATTTATTTATTTTCTTCTGGATATTTCCCCATTTCTCTCCCCATCCAATTTGTCATGTACAATACCCCTTTAAGCCTGGTTTCATCAGCTAGAAGAAGATCAATCACACTTAATACCGTATATTGGAGGTTTACTCTTTTGTCAACTATACCGTGATTGAATTCCCAGGCTCTCCCGACTCGCACGAGACCACTTCACCCCTAGATGAGCCCTGGGCATAGTTTGAATTCCGCCAACCAGGACAGAGACATTGGACACCGTGACACAGTTGTACTGTGAGGCAGCGACTTAGACTGCTGTGCCCAGTCAGACACAGCCTAATCCAACTTTTCCACTAACCCATAAGATCCAAATGTAACTTTTATCCTAAACCTGTCCAAACCAAATATATACCTTTTCCTCACAGGGAAATGTTGCAGAAAGTCCTGACACCGTTAATATTTCCTTCCTTCACCCACCTTAAGGAATTGTTTGGTCCCACACACAAACACACACACTGAAACCTGAGCGTGAATGCCCACATCCATCAACAATATAGCGCCCTCAGCATGATACCTCCACCTACCTATTGTTAAGCCTGAAAGCCAATCGTATTTCATCTATTTATGGGTACTGGGTTTTATTGTTTAAGACCACACTCCCCAAAGATGCATGGCTATCTGAAGGGGATTCTATTTTATAACAGTTAAGGAAAGACAGAGACTAAATGATAATGACAATGTGTAGACAGACACCTTACGTTTTCCCTGTGTGTTTATTGCTACACATTAAAATGTTGCTATCCATTTTAGTTCCATTCTAAAGTGACTTCAGTCGAGGCAAAGTTAGACTTTAATTAAACACTCATAGTGAAACATCCCACATTGAATAGTCATTCAGCAAAACATTCACAGCGGTAAAGGATTTTCAAGCAGCAGGAATAAATATGAGTTTTCAGAGCACAACTGATTAAGAAGGAAGCTTCATATAAAAATAGATAGGAAAATACTATCTTTTAAAAGTTGCTTGTGACTTTGTGAAGAACCATTCTGTTTAATTATCTTATTAAAACCTCAAAGGCATTTGTCTCTCCCCCAGGGTGACAGCAGCAGTTATTGCCTCTCTGTTCTTAAAAATGAAATGCCATACAATAAGCCTGGCTGCAGTTATTAATGAAACAGCCGCCCGGCTCCTTAGAGAATAATGACGTCTGGCTTTCCCTCCATGGGAGTGTTGGAGCGGGTGGCTTGCTTACCTCCCAAGTGATGACTAATTCTGAGCGACTGCCTCCACCTCCGCTAACATTAGCCGGTGTGACTTTCGGAGCTGTAGGAACAGAGGTACAGTAGTGTTAATCCTTTTCAATTCAGTGGATCCAGGCCATTAAAGAAAACACACAAACACACGTATCCACCCCAGACCATGTTATGACAAGCACTGACACACAAGACAAACAGAATAGCATGCAGATTTCAAAGGAAGTCCAGTGATACAGTACATACATGTTTCCTTTGTCCTTGCTTGTTTGGACGGCTTACTGGGTTCACCGGTCCCAATGGCGTTGCTTGCCAGGACTCTGAATTCATACTCCACCCAGGGGCTCAGGTCTATTACTGTAGCTGTCAGACGGCGGCCCCCCACCACCTCAGGAACTGGCCCAAAACAAAACAGCGCCCCCTCCCCTTAGAATACAGCAGGTAACAGGGCAGTACCCACTCGGGTCCTAACGGGAACACACTACATGTGCAGGGGACTCAGAAGGACAGGTGGTGTACCCACACACATCACACGCAGACCTGGAGGGTGGGCCTCTCTCAGTTGGCCTGTACAGAGTGCCATGTAACCCGGGGACCACAGAGGCATGCTATAGTTATAATGGCCATTACAGATGCAGTGCCAAAGTAAATAATGTCAAAATGACATAGCTAACTTACAGGCTTCTCCCAAAGTCAAGAAAAAGTGAGAGCACCAAATTTGATGGCACCCGTCTACATATGGTACTAAATTATCTCTATCGAGATATTCCCATTGTCCATTTTCGATTTGCAGTTCACGAACCATGCCGCTATGCTAAGATGAAAGACCAGAGATGAGAATGGTATGTATCGTGCCAGAGCTTGTTGTCGTGGCGATGGTGGTTTGAGCCCCGGTTTGCCCTTCGTCTCTTTCTACCTCTAGGTGCCTGTTCCCTAGCTCATGATTCCTACTATTCTATCATAAAAAATATATATATTTTTTTAATAGAATCAAATGTTTCAGACTACATCTCTTTGCCATCAAAAAGCCCCCTTTGTAGTAATTCAGACGTTAGGAAATAAAACTACATTTCCAACAAACCCCCCGCAGTGAGGTAAAACTGCAATCGATCCGGTCAGTCGACAATCAAGTGCCACCAGGCATCAAAGTAAAAATCACACGAAGGCCTAAATATATCCCCACAGCCGAGAAGAGGAAATGGAGATCAGACCTCCGCATAATGATTTGATGAGGCAATGGCTGGTTGGAGAGCATACCTGTGGTGACAGCCTGCCAGCCCAGGGAGAATGGAGTCCTGGCCTGGATGGTGTATGTGGTAATTGGACTGTGATTATCAGGCCCCGGCCTCCAGGAGAGTGAGGCTGTGGTGTCACTGATTTCTTCTACATGGATGCTGGTGGGCGGGCCCGGGGGACCTACAGACACGGAGCATAGTTAGAGAGAGAGTGACAGAGGGAGGGAGAGACAGCATGAAGCGAGGGAAGAAAAGAGGAGTGTAAAAAAGGCAGAGCAGAGAGGTTTTTATTACTGTCTGCCTTCAGCTGGAGTACAGCTGGTAAAATCAGCTTGCTGTGAAACCTCAGGGAGCCTTTCTGTCTAATTTGATTAGATGTCATTTTGTCATCTAAAAGAGAGTGAGACACGTCTCTATCTGACCATCTTTTCAACTGATCTTGCCGTGTACAACGCCTTCGTATCTTAATTAAAGGCATGTCCGAGCCACCCAGAGAAGAAACGCACCACCGTCCATCTCATTTAAGCTTCAAGACACAGATAGGAAGCCATCAAAAAAAGCACGGCTAACTGAAATATGTTTTGTTGTTGGCCAAGGATAACTGAACCAATTAAGTGGCCAAAACTATTAGGGCGGGATTGTTGCTCGGCAAATTGCTTTTTCTATTACCAGGACCTTTCAAGGACACGGAGGATGACTCAGTTCTGTGGGTTTTCAAGAGCAACACATTTCTACTACAAAGATAACCTGCAAATGTGTGACATTATTAGCACTGATTAATGCTTTATCAGTCTAATTATGCAAATTACATACTTTTTTATAGCAATCATTGATGCTGTTTAGAAGGAGAGAGGTACCTCGGACCACCAGGTCGGCTGCGATGGAGATGCTGTCAACCTTTGTCTGTACTGCACAGGTGTACTTCCCCGCATGTCTCAGCTGTATATTACGAATCATAATGTCCCCAGCCGAATGCTGCTAACAAACAACACACACATACACACAAAATTGTTAATATATACAAAAAATAAATTTACATTTTAGCTGATGCTCTTATCCAGAGTGACTTACAGGGTCATTCCCACAAAGCAACTTAGAGTAAAATGCCTTGCCCAAGGACACAACAACATTTGACACAGTCGGGAATCAAACCGGCAACCTTCCGACTACAAGAATGACTCCGTAATCACTGAGATTTGTATAACAATATGTGTAATGCGCTGATTCGACAACACTATTAGATCCGGAACAAAACAGTCTGTGTATGGTTTTTAGTGCATTGTACAGGATTATAGCAACTTTCTGTTTCAGAGTTTTAATAGAGTGATATTATACTGTACAAAGACAATACCTGTAAATCTGACACAAGTAGAGTGCTCCCATTTGATCATAATTATTACACAAATGTAGTAATACAAATGTGCTGATTGTAGCTGCGCAAGAGTGCCCTCATTACTTCAATGAACACGCAATCTTAATAGCTCAAGTTCTCAAGCTCTCTTTATTCAATTTCTTCCTGCAGTTTCACACTATCATTTAATCAGCGCAGTAGACAGTGGAGTCAGGACCAGTGATAAATTGGATGAGGAAAAGGATCTGCTTCATTAAATGGACCAAAGTTTCAATGAAACAGCATAAATGTATGGAGCTCCAGAGGTGGTTTCATTTATCATTTAGCAAAAGGAAAACTTACTTAAGATTAAAATAATGAAAAAACATTATCAGAGACAGTACATGCCCCTAATAATCACTCTACTTCAGACATTGCTGAAAATGGGGCTTTTTACCAAAAATATAAATGGCTGAGGACACTTATCGGGAAAAAAACCGATATGAGCTTTGAGCGTCGTAGGTTATTTGGGATGGATGTGAAATATGTAAATGAGACTCTAAAATAGACCATGTGCAGCATTATTTCAGCCCATAAATACACATGATCCAAACATTCTCAGCACTGCAGATGTATCATGACCTCACTTAAGCTAAAGGAGAGACCCAGAGTATCGATGTTCCAATGTGTCACCGGCGTCACCCCTTGACCTTTTGCAATGTAATTTCTGAAGTGGTTGAAAAAAAAATCAATGTCTCTTTAATGACACATTTTCACAAGAGAGCAATGGCATAAATAAAATATAAGCAATCTTCAACCCAGTGTAGTAAAGATGTGTGTATCTTCCTATTTATTATGCATTGCAGTGCTTCTGACAAGCATGGTGTAAAAGCATGGTAATATGGCACCGTTTCACAGACATGACGCTTTGATTATAAACGGGGGGGCTTGACGGCCCCGGCAGGTTTCTTGGAATCGTGAGGAATATTTAGAGGCTTATGCACTTACGCCGCCCACTTCTTCAAAGTATCCGCCGTGGTTGCCAAAGTGGATCCGCTGCTCGTTGAAGAACCACGTGAACTTGAGCTCCAGAGATGGGTCGTGGGTCACCTGACATGGCAACACGATGCTCTCTCCGACCGTCACGTCCAAGGTGGACGGCGCTGTGGTTATAATGGTGGGCTCTGGAAGAAAGCACATGTGCACTCCACTGGTAAACCTCCTAGAAAAACATGCAAGAAATAACTGGCACATTATGCAGTGCAAAGTGAAATCCCCAAGCTTAAAACAGTGTAAAGGATTATTCCAATTGTTTAGCAAATAGAAAACATTCAAGTAACTTCCATGTTTTCCAGTAGACTAATTCAACACATAAACACACTAAGTACAAAAAGCGGTGCGATTAGCAGGTAACCAGCCAATGTAAACAGTGTGGATCGTGCACCTAGAGGAAACGGCTCTATGTCACTCTAACTTCCCCATCGGCAATTTGGGAGAACTCTGACTGTTGCAGCCACTCAAAGAACAATAAACATGAGTGGGGCTTCTACAAAACAAAGCTCTGCTGGGGTCCCTGCGTGCATGTGGGGCCTTGCTGTTCTTTTTTCACTGGGGAATTAGACAGACAGTGTTCTATTTCTCTGTGCCACTCGAGGCAAGGAGGATAACTAAGGAGCAAATAAGTGAAGAATACCAATAGGAACAGAAGTCCCTTTTTTGTGATGTTGTATGGCGCTTGTCTTCCTCTAGGGGGTGCTACGAGTACTCTGATGGAATATCCACTGAGAGCATCAACTAAATTAACCATGGCAAATTATCTCTGGACAGGCAGCAATAGATTTCTGCGGAAAGTGCCGGCAGTGCAGTCTTCTGCCAGCATGACTTCGATACCTGCATTGCAGGGTTTGGGTCAATCATGAATTGAGATATAAATTTGCCTTTATATTTATTTTTCTTATTCCGAAATTTCAGTTGAATTTCAGTTGAATTTCAGTTGAATTTCAGTTGAATTTCAGTTGAATTTCAGTTGACCCCACCCCACTGGAACAACATTCTAATGGAATTTGAGATAAAGGAGTTGGATTGTACACCAGTAGGACAAAGGAGTTAAATGTGGATTAAGGAAAAGGGAGGGAACACATAGTGGTTACAGGGCTGTCCACAAATTCTGTCATCCTCTGTCTCCCTAAGCCTACGGCTCATATTCCTTCAACACTAATATTTAGCATTCCCTAAATATATTAGATATTTTGTCCCTAAATGCTGTCTATCACTAACAGCACCTTTACAGGAGGATGAGTATGTGATTCTGAGTGGAGCAGGTAAACAGCGTCAAGTTACTCCGTGTCCAAAAGGAATTAAAGGAAAACTCCAGCTCCCTAAACAGCTCAAAATCGTTTTGCTTGTCATGTTTTCCAACATGACAGTTACTAAAAACTTCTCAGCATGTTCGGTATTTCCCAACTCGGCCACTTTAAGTGTCCAGAAAGTAATACAGGGAAATCACTGTGACATTTTCGAAACTACAAACTGCTAGTTTTTAATCGAGTCAGTCTTAAAAGTGGATAAATAAAAATCAAGAAGTTAACCAGACGCCTCCGTTGAATTTAGATTTAGTTTCGAAAATGTTGCGGTGACGTCAGTGTATTACTTTCGAATTGCACAAAATTAAAGCGGCGTGGTAACAGTGTCCGACTACTTACAGGCTAGTGCTGTACCAATCGTCACTGAAATGTAGCAGCTATTCGAGAGAGACCCGCAAGTTTACACACTACAATTTTGGCTCGTCTCAAGCTGTTGTCTCGAATATGTGGCTGAAAGCTATCGCAATGTAAACACTATACTTCCACCAAGCATGTGCCGCCAAGATGTCTGATTCTGGTCAAAACTGCACAAAAACAAAACAACAAGGTAACAGTGTCCGACTACTTTCCGGGTAGTGCTGCACCCCCGGGGCATAGTCGGAAATGGATTTGAATCATGGTCGTCATGACACACTGTTGTGCTGGGCAGCGCCTTAGACCACTGAGCCAAATGGGAAGCCAGATTTCTTTTACTTTCACTAAAAATTCATGAAATCCTTGTACTGTAGGTTTCTTGACTTGAATTAAATTTTTTATCCTTTTTCTTCAGTGACCAGCATACATGCATACACAAACTGTCTTGATATCTTAGAAATCTGAAGAAAAAAAGATTTAGATTCCCTACACTTTGCAGTGCTAATTTTGCCATTCAAACAGGAATTGCAATGAGTTCATGACAGGTTTTGCCTCCACAGTGTTTGTCAATGGGCGCATGCCTGCCTGGCTATGGTTTAATTATGCATTTTAGGCCATGATTTTTGTTTGTAACAAAGCATTAGACAGTGTAGTGAATCATTATCTTATATGAATTGCTCGTATGCTGCTCACTTGAAAGAGGAAGTAGTTCTGTTGTTACGGCTCAAATTTTACACACAGCACCTTTAAAGTAAAATCTAATAGGAATTCATTTCCCTGTGGGGTGTGGCTACTCATTATTTGAATTTAACACAATTCAACAATTCCCAATTGACCTCAACCCTGCTGCACCTATTCTCCTTGTGATCCCAGAGCAGAGTGCTGTCAGCTGGTGGGCATTGTTAGATGTCCAATGACAGGTTGTCTTAAAGCCTCAGCCCCATTTTATGGAAGAAGAAATAGCCAGACCTTCACAAAGGAACATGCAGCATTACAACTATTCAATGGTCTGGGTTTGGATTTAAATTTGCACGTTTATTAAATGTCCATCAATGCCAATAGGGTTGAAAGGCAGAGAAAGTGACACCCCCTCTTTCCTGACAGGTCGCTTTGTTGCGGGAACATGGCGGAGCGTCAACGTCTTTAGGTGTGAATGTTTAATTCCTGAAGAAAATGCAAATGGAATTTCAGAGTTTGCTGATGGAAAGTTTCCAAACTCCTTTCATAACAAGACCTTGTGTTATTTAGCATTAGTTGTAAAACCAATCACTGGGAAAACACTCCCATGCTAAATGACACAGCAAACGGAAGTGTAATGTGACACAAGTCATTATACACATGATGGGAGCCAGATAGAAAGCCATGCATAGACGCTGACCAGAAGCATCCATTCATTGTAAAGATGACACTGAGAAAAACGTATCTTATTACCTCACTCCATCATCTTTTCTGACAGACTGTATGGATAACCCGGGTTGGTTACACGACCTCAGCAGAGCATAATTTGATTGATATCCATCTCGTGTAATGCCTTGTTACCTACTGTGGTTAAAGAAGCGTTCAGAGCAGCCCTCTTACTAAGCAGAGTCAATCAGAGACAAGATGAAGAGCGTGTAGCCAAACCCCAACAGATATATCCTACTACACTCCTGGGAACGGAGAGACTTCAAATTGCATAGTGATAATGTTTAAGCAGGAGGTCAAAGATGAGAGAGGGATAGAGAGCGAGAGAGAGCGAGAGAGAGAGAGAGAGAGAGAGAGAGAGAGAGAGAGAGAGAGAGAGAGAGAGAGAGAGAGAGAGAGAAATAAAGAGCCGTGCTGACGTTTTACAGTATGAATGAATACAAGCTCCGTCCTCTCCCATCTTGCCTGCCTCAGCTCTGCCATGGTTTGCCCCACCAACAGCCAGCCATACATGAATAATGCTCTCCCCGACTACTGTTGCTACTGAGGCAGAGATGCCCCATCGACCCCTGCAGAGGCTCCCCGACCGAAGCCTAATGGCCTAAGGTGGGTTGTGCTAACGTGTAGTCCTCTCTCTGCTCGGGAGTGGCTTTGAGCACTTGAATAATGCATGAGGAGTCTTCCAGCGTCACGTGGTGGAGGAAGTCTCCGTGGAGATAACGGGCGGAGCGAGGCGAGACCTTCCAGGCTCCTGTACAGGCGGTTAGTTTCCCTGTGACAGGGGTTCATGAACACACCCAACACCTTGTGTAAAGGGTTTCACTGGGTGGTCACAGAGAGAGCAGTCTGTTCCGGTAGGTCATGGCAGGGACAAAACAGAAGCCCTGTTTGTGGTGGGTAAAAAAAGCCTAATGTATCGTGATCATGATAATTTCAGTTTCATAATCTCATCACAGTGCGCATTTATATCGTCTTCATCTTAATGTTTGGTCAAAATCAGAGCGTGGACCCAGAAAATCCGACAGGTTACAATGACTTTATGAAAAGGGTAAAGTATATTTGAACACTACATAACATTAACCTATTAATTAAAATACCAAACTATGCATTATCGGGCCAGAGTTATTTCTAGGTGGCTCGAGCAGCAGATTCTCTTTATTATACCAGCCTATGAATTCCATTATGTTTTCTTGTGTAATTAAAACATCCCTTGATAATTCAGATGAATATATACTGCATCCGACTTACACGTTTGTCTGCAAAAGATAAATCATCCAAGCCATCTTAATTTTCCTACCCTTACAGATCAAGGAACCACAAAGGAAGCCGTATTGAACAAAATACATTCTTCTTAAGAAATCCAACATGAATACATTTTCCTCAAGATACAAAAAGGACTGTCTGAAAGACAAACTTCAATGAAGCATTGGTTGGTGAGCAAACTTTGTGCGAATAACAAGACATATTCTAATGAGCTGCTCTCAATACTCCATTAATATAGTCTACAATAGTACATCTGTAGCATCCTGCTGATAGCACACATGCTTACTTTAACATTTTTAGCTCTTTGATTCTGGCTTCAACAAAGCAAGTCTAGCCATTTCCTTGAACTACTTGGGTCCAACGGCCCCTCTGTTCAGAGGAAATTGAGTAACATTGCCATTTACAATATCAATAAATGCCAAATATGCTGTATGTCATCATCTAGAAATTGGTGTTGTGTGGCTCCATGCCAACTGAGCTAAATGGAAAAACTGCTATAGCACAAAGGGCAGAACCCAAGAGTCAAACCAACGCTGCCATGTAGCCTTCTTTTAAATTAATCACAAAATGCATCTTGTTCAATGGTAATTAGTATCTGTTTTCTAATTGATTGCCTATATACAATATATATCTAAAACCTATACATATTATTTTGTCATTTAACATTTTTCTCATTTGTGAATAAATGCCCAACATTAGCAAAAGCTTCAGTAATCACAGTGTGAATCATGCAGATGAATTACCTGTCCAGTAGAAACTGTGCATAGAAGTCAATCTAAAATCTAGACTTTTTGTCTCTTAAGTCCTCAACCCTTGAAAGACCACATAAATCGTTCAGACAATTTATCTTCTGTCCTGCACGAACGAAAAATCACACCACTGGAAGAGACTAAAGCAACAACCACTGCCAGCTCTTTGAATTGAGTTTTAGACTCGTGTGATAACCTGATGATCCAAGCAATCCTTTCTAAACCGTGTTTTGTAGCAAGAAAAGACCTTAAATGTCATCGTAAAGGCGACAAAATCCCCAACAGAAAATTCCATTGTTAAAAAAAACACAAAGAGTAACCTGATAGCATTTCTTTTCTAGGATTTACTTGATCGGTTTTATCAAATGAATAACCATTTTAAAAATCAACAAGTTAATGTGGACTTAACTCTCAGCGGATGAGACTTTAGGCCAGTGACCAGCTGTAATGGTACTAATTGCAATTTAATCTCAACCGTAATGCACATTCTCAAAGTCCATTTGAAAATCAAGATTGATAAAAGTGATTACTACCCACTCAGTGTTGAACTAATGCGTAGATGAACAGGGTTCATCTGATGTGTCTGCTACAGAGTCAATGAATGCATTGTGACAGGTGTTTTTCAGTATTCATATAGCCACAGTCAATTTGAATAAACTACTGTCATGACTCATCTCCTATAAGGGCCGCTCTCGCTACCGACATTCCGCCAACTAAACGGGTTTCCAATCCTCAATGAAATAGTGCATGGAAATTACCTTGTCCTATTTTCCCTACACTATTGATTGTGACAGAAAGGCATAAGATCATATATGAGAACATTTGTACATCAGCCCAAGAATGCAGCAATCAGAGGACGGAAAGTAAACCATTAAGGTAAAATGTCAAATGAAGCTTGTGTATTGCTTTTCATCAGGAAAAAAGCCGGGGCTATTTACACAACAAAGATACACAGTAGCATTTCTTTAGCGTCAAGATTGGAAAATCATAGATAGGCCATCAACCTGAACCAAGAGTGACAGATACAGGATTACAGAGCAGATTCCTTCAAACAGTCGGGGAGGGGTATGACCAACCTGTTTATTCACGGTGGGTGGTAAATAGTTAAGTGTTCTGTAGAGTGTGCGGAATAATGTTAGACTCATTATGTCAAGTAGAGTGTCATGGTGCAAATTGAAAAGCAATTAACTGTACATAGGCATTTATCTAGGTGATTTATGTTTCGATTTTTTTTTTACTTCAATTAAAGTGGGGTCATGGGAGATTTCTGTGGTGGCAGATGATTCTGAAGATGAGAGAGGGACATGTGGTGAATGGAGATTTGGTGTAAGACGTCAGCACATACTGTAGCTGTCCGTGGCAAGGTGCACTGAAGGCTCTGTCTTTCTACATCCTTAGCTGCAGTATTTTTTGCATTTATAATATATGATATAAGTGCTTCATTATTAATCAGGATGAGGAAACATGGCTTGACAGTGATTTACAGAAGACACGGCTGGTGTTGAGGAACTGACTTTATCCCGGTTGAACGTGTTCATTACCCTATGTACTCGAATGATAGGCACAATGCCATGCCGTAACATGCGTAATTTGCAGGTACTATCAGGACACATAATGCGGCCAAAATCAATCATGAAATAATTGCAAATCTTAGATTCGTTAGGGGCCACAAAAGGCGATCGACCAGTGTTTCTATGGCAACCATTTTGCAATTCTAAAACGAGATCTCCACCAAAAAGAAGTATTTCAACAGAGTACCTTATTGTTGACTTTGCATTTCAAAGGGCTTTAGAGATCACTAAGTTGTAGAGGAAAGGAAATTAAATGGATTGAACCTTTGAACAAACATGGCAGAGAACTCTACAGCAGAGGCTCTGTCTACTCTGCTCTACGAAACCGAGCCTTAAACTTGAATGCGGAAAAAAACAAAACAATATAGCATTTTTTCAATGCCGAAAGCTTTTATGTAACACATTTCCATTTTTTGTCCTTTTAGCATATGCTCTTATCTAGAGTGAGTTCAAACATTTACACATGGGACTTGAACCCACAACCCAGGCGTTTCGAGCGCCATGCTCTAACAACTGCATCACACAGGACCACAGAGGTTGATTGCTATATCAACTGAGACATGACTCATTGCACGTCGTAGCAACTAGATTCAGCCGCGGGCCCATTTGTATGGAGCGGATGGCGAGGGGGCCGGAGAATAATTAACACCTCAAATGAACCAACTAACCCCCAAAAAGAGATTGCATTTCCACATATCAATCATTTTCTAATCTTTACAACATTTTCAAATAATTATGTAAACCTGGTTCTTTTCATTTTGTGGGAAGACTTGGGATCAATTCCCTGAATGCCATTAATCTATTAAAATCTAAATAAAGCGTGGTTTTATATTACATTGGGAAGTTCAGAAAAAACATTACGAAAAATCATTTAGCAAGAAAGAAAATATTAGATTCCATTTCCTCCACTCTGTTCTAAGTGGTACATGTGATTTCCCAAGAGCCTTATCTTACTGGGATAGCGTCATCATATTCTGTAACTATTTGTAGGAAGAAAATAGAGACCACTTTATTAATTACAACAACATTTAGCAGCTCCTAGAGTTTACTCATGTAAACATGTTTCCAGGAAGTACACATTTTTTCCCAGAGTATATGATATTGTTAACCATATTGTAGCCTACATAAGCACAGAAATCACTAGGTGACCAGTTTGTACCCACAGGTTACCAGTTAAGGCCGATATATAATTCTGCGTCGAGGTTACGGCGTAGCCTATGCCGTAGCTGGTTGCCTACGCCGTACCTGGTTGCCTACGCCGTACCCGACGTGCACCTCTCCAAAAATCTAAGCTACGGCGTAGGTTACGCACTAACCTTGACGCAGAAGTATACTGCTAATAGGCCTTCACTTCTCTATTAGTTTCTATTGGTGCACATTTCCATACGAATACTACTGAGCTGAGGCCAAGGAGAAAAAAAATAATATAAAAATATTCTCACAACCCAACTAAACCAGATCTGAAAATAAGTTATGGTATGAAAGAAAATACATAACAACGTCAGCTACTGTATACTTTAAGTGATTAAAACAGGTGAGAATACCTCCCACTACAACAGCAGCAGGCCAGAATAAAGAGCAGCATGGAGAAAACAAAGCCTCAAAGCACCTTAGAACCTGCTCATTCATTTTTAATGAAGTGTAATAAGTCACAGCAACATAGAAGGAACCTGATCCTTAGTCCTATGGCTCCAAACCAACAATAGCCTGTTTTGGATCCCTTCTACACTTCCTCACTCTGTTCCAATAACCTGATTGGTCTGAGCACTGACCGCAATTCACCACAGCAAATGCCAGGGGTAACAGTGCAGTTTCCATAGAGTACACCAATCAGCCATAACATTATGACCACCTGCGGTCATGTGTAGGTCCCCTTTTGCTGCCTAAACAGCAGCCCCATATGCAACAACCTGTGATGCACTGTGTTTTGCCACCTTTCTATCAGAACCAACATGAACCTTTTCAGCAATTTGAGCTACAGTAGCTCGTCTGTTGGATCGGACCACACAGGCCAGCCTTCGCTCCCCACGTGTATCAATGCGCCTTGGCCACCTATGACCCTGTCACCGGTTCAACTTCCATGGACAACCTTTGAGATGTACTGACCACTGCAGACCAGAAACACCCCACAAGAGCTGCAGTTTTGGAGATGCTCTTACCCAGGGGTGTAGCCATCATAATTCGGACCATTTTCCCTGCTTTTGCATCCTGTTCTTAAAGTTGATGTGTTAGAAGCAGGAAGAATGGGCAAGCATAAGGACTTGAGAGACTTTGAAAAGGGGCACCAACCCAAAATTAGGCAGGTGCTCATAATGTTATGGCTAATCGGTGTATATGCTGTGTAGCAGAGGTGGTAAAAGTACTGAGTAAAAGTACTTTTCTCAAGTACTCTGAGGTCACACGTTTTGGAAAGTCCCTACCTAAGACCAAATTGATCAGGTAAAGGGAGTATATATCTTACCAAAGCCATGATTGATATTTTCTCTACTATTTCTATTTCTTTCATAGGTAACTGTTAAGATATTATCTCCCTTTACCTGTTATTTTTGGTCTTAAGTAGGGACTTCCCAAAACTTGTGAACTCAGAGTACTTCAGAAAAGTACTTTTACTCAGTACTTTTACCACCTCTGCTATTTAGATTTGCCTTCCTTTCAACCCTGTGTATTTTGTGATATCCAATGGTACGGTACCTACAACCCTGGCTCATCACTGCAATTCCCAATGGGCTCGAGCAAGTTAACCATATTAACAGCAGCAGCTATTCCTCCACGGCGCCTGCGTATAGCCATTCTGCTTTTTTTCCCCACAGTGCACGTCCAACCAGGAAGCCAGTCAGATCAGCGCGTGTAAGGTCACGCTCACTCGACTGATGACCTCAGTTAGCTTGCAGCTGCTTCACCACCTGGGATCCCCATCTCTGGTTCTTAATGAGTGCTCAGTGCAAGAACCTGATGGTACCATTCTTTATGTTTAGAGGAGAAAGGGACAGTGGTAAACTCAGAACACAGAACAAAATCTCCTGTGGATAGTTAGTAACACGAGCGTAGAGAGTTGCATCCTATGAGAAATCACAATCTTATTTAAAGACTTAAGAGTCCATATAGAAGAAGACAATGACAAATAGGCCTACCTTTAACCATGACAGTCCCAGAGCTGCTTGCCACTCCAAATTGGTTTCTAGCCACACATGTGTAAAGGCCAGCGTCTGCTTTGGTTGCATTCTGTATCCGGAGGTTTCCGTTTTCCAGAATTAAAACTCTGCAGAAAGAGAAAACAACATTGAAGATGTACAGGTCAATCTAACAATGCGTGAACACATGCTTTCCCACTTTTAATGCAGTATGTGTATTTTAATTAAACTATTTGTATTGTTTATCATTGTTAAACATGGGCGTTGCTCGGAGAGAAATGCAATTTATCTCGCAATGGGGTCAACGACCTTTATGACTGGAAGAGAGTTTAGAGAAAAAAAAACGTTGAATAAAGGTATTTTTCAAGTGCTATAGCAGCAATCGGGTATTTAACAGATCATAATACAACAAAATATAACTGACTAGTAAAGTTGCAGGGAATGTCGAGTGTTGTGAAACTAAAGTAAAAATAGCAAAAAACTGATGTTAGAAAACAATTTCATTTAAATATCCACTATGAAATATATCATGACTTTGAGTAATTAATGGGTGAGGCAAATCCCACCCTAGAAGAAATTAAAGAGTACAATAGATAAAGAATTATTGTAATGCAAACAGATGGTTTTATTGAAATCAATATTTATTATAATGGTTTAACTAAAATCAATTTCCTGTTTATTTTTTATTTGCTTTGGTAATTACAATATATATATATAAAAAACAATCATAAATGCTATTAATGGCCCTGTTAAAGAAGATCAAACCTGTATCATGTGTCAACTGGGACTGGATGAATGATTTCCAAATAATAATTAATGGTTATTTATGATGCAAGGTGATTTGTAGTCATCATGCTCCCCTTGTCAGTTGTTTGTACCTCAACTGACCGGTGATCAAACATTGTTGAAACACTTGTGGTACAGCAAAAGACTGGCATACACACTAGTTCAGCACCAGAGGCCTATACTACGTAGCAAGTTTAACAAGCCCAGGATTTATTTTGGTTAGCTGGCTTCACTAACCCTAACACCGCAATCTGGATTAGAGATGTCACGACGGTGGTTATCAATTTGTTAAATCAACCCAGGTTTTCCCAATCTAGCGATGAGCGCATTCACATGAAATGGGCAGTGTGTGCAGCACATGAACAATCGCAGACATGGAGAAGTCTAACAGAGCTGCATTTTTCACTCAAGAGGAGCAAACACTATATTTAGAGAAATATGAAGAATATAAAAAATCTAGTCCAGGCATTAAGCAACACTGTTGCTGCAGCCAAAAGCAGGAAGGAATGACTGTGTAAATGCGTCAGTACGAGGCTCATCAGTATCACTGCCCCATCATTAAGGCACAACTAGATCTGACTCTAATTGCAATTTTGTATTCCATTAAGCCAACGTGTTGCTTATGAATGCTGATGGCGAGTAAGAAATGTTTTTGCTGTATTCTTTCCCTTGCAAATCTGGGAGTGTTAAATGGTCTTGGCAGAAAATAAAAAAATGTACAGGGTATCAATTAATCAATGATAAAATAATGGGTTGTTCAACAAATCTATAAGTAGCCTACTGTGGGAGTAACTAAATAGTAAAATGTATTGTCTCACAGTAAACACATTGATGTTGGTTCTCTGGATAAACTACAGCCAAGGGTGTAGGAACAAGTTTGATATTGGGTGGGACACAGCATTTATTTTTCACAAATTGTTCTTATTATTGAGGGGAACCACATTGCCTGTCTGTACATTGGGAGGGGACATGTCCCCCCTGTTCCTATGCCCTTGACTACAGCATACATGAAACTACCTGTAGCAACAAAAAAAACAACAACATATTTTGTTTTGTTTATGTGACAAATGCACATAATCTCACTGGGCACGCCTATACATTTTTTGTCCAAAATTGCAATAGACAGTGGAAGAAATGGACACAGCGACGCCATAGACTTCGACGGACACCAGTGAAGTCAGTTAGAAGCCTTTTCGGTGATGGCTGAGGGTACAGCGCAGCTGCTGCGCAGCCTCAAGCTGAGGTTGACGACATAAATGTGATGTGAGCAACCTGTCTGAAGGTTGTAAGTCTTCTGGTAGCTGTGCCAAGATAAATCTGAATCCTTACAAATCTTGCATCTTGCAGAGATGGAGAGCGTGAGTAGGAGTTTTCCATGAGCGTTGGAGCAGGAGCAAATATATTTTTTACTTTTCATGGACTCTATAAGCTTCTCCCTTGACTGTATGCCTCCACGTCCCCGCGATTGTCTGTGAGCTTCTCCTGACTATATGGTCATTTTTCTACTGTGCGACAGAAGGTTGGGTGGTTGACACAATCGTTAGCCTATTTTTACAAAAACGTCTGCTACGGGGCCATAACATGAGATACGAGGTAATGAAGCCTTTTATAATTTGTTGTGTTTCTTTAGAAATAAACAATGGACAAAAAGAGTCTTTAAACGCTTCAGACGTACAGTTATTTGCTGTCAAAATTACGCCAAAAGTTCCTCCAAAAGCTAGCTCAGTTAGCTATCCAACTACTATTGTAGCTAATTAGGTGTCTGAATGGCAACACCAGAAGGGTAAAAGCTAGTTAAAATGCGTGTCAAAGAATGATGATGTGTGAGTGGTGTAAAGGGGGACATGCATACTGGATGCATAAACGTCTAGAAAACCGAGTTGTAGATGGGAAGTTGCCGGCGGCAACTGGTGTGACCGATTTAATTATTTATATTCCCGAACGTAATTTATTTTGTAGGAGAAATTAATTCTACAATAATATTGCTTGAAGACACCTGAATGCATCAATCTACTTGTAGTGGATACTTCTTTGTCCCTCCCACTTGCTGGAGCAGTCCTGTTAGTGACAAGAGTTTACAGTACTAACATTAGAGTAGTAACCAGGGCAAGTGTCAGGTTGACTGCCAAAGCATTTTCCATAATTATTTGTACAGAAAGTAAAATGTAAAACTACAATATTAATATCTATTTTGTGAGCAGAAAAACTAAATGATACTAAACACTATCCAAAAAGTCACTATCACTGGTTCCAATCCATATCTAGGCAATCTTGAAACTCTTGCGAGAGTTTTGTGTCATTTTGACACGAGCTGCATCCCTTCTAGTCATGACCAGCACTTTTTAATTTTTTCTTAGCACATACTGTACAATAGCTTTCCCAGAGAGTCAGATTTTACAGCAGTTTGGAGCAATTTATGGCACATCAACAACAACATAGCAGCTCACGTTTTGGATTTACGAAGATATATGTATCATTGTGAATTATTTATTATTAAAATAGTTTGACTAGTATTACTTGTTTTCGTGTATTTTGTAAATGTTTTGCCAGTGGCCACTTAGTAACGTTAACTCCTTTTGCTAAATTAACCTAAAAAAGATAGCTATGTTAGCTAGATCACTTTTGAACTCTTGCCTGGTAAAATGTTTAGAATAATAAATTGAATGTGTTTATTGTTCATTTAATTAGCACTTTACTTAAATATTTCCTGGGCAACTTTTGTTTTAAACTGTTATTTTGGCGCCCTGATTCCTATTCACATTATGATATGATCATTCAGCCGTAAAGCCGTTTGGATGCAGAAAATGTTTACATTGCGATTGCTCATTGCTCGTGAACCTGTTGGGTGGAACTACTGTGGAATAGAGCGTTATAAGGTATCCATTGATTTCTCTCCCGGATTCTTATCTCCTTTATATACAAAAATCTGAAATTGTTCAGCAATTGCTACACTCACAACAAAACCATTTTACAGAACAGCCTCCAACTTGAGCTACTCAGCAAAGTTTTTGATCAAACACATGGCAATAGCTGTGCAAATCATTTTTTTTGCGGAAAAAATATGTTTTGGAATATTGCATTTTATGCCTTCGACAATCGACTAGTGTGGATTTCACTGGAAAATGGTAAATAAACAGAGGTATGTACACAGACTTATTTGTTCAAATTCGCTGTGTTCACTATAAGGAATTACTGCACATGGATATTGACTAGTAGGCCTAATGATATTTCGAACATGTTTAGAGGCTCAAAGCACGTTTTTGTTAACTTGCCCCGTAAATGCGTAATGGTTGTATATTGGAGCAAAAGGTAAACACAATTTTGGCAATACAGATTGTTTGAGTTATTAACGCTACTGACAGCACTTCATATATTCAAACAACAGAGCTACGTTTTGAAATCGCCCGGAATTCTATTTTAAGCAATTTTGGTAGGACGAATGGTCTAAAATTCCAGGATCCAGATGTGCAAAGTTTGTAGAGACTTAAACCAAAAGACTTACAGCTGTTATCGCAGCCAAAGTTTCTACTTAGTATTGACTCGGGATGAATACTTACGTAAACAAAGATGCAAATCTTTACTTTGAGATGGAATGTCTGTCAAAAGCAGTCTCTTTCAATTACTCTGAAAAACATGACTTATTGTTGTTGGCACTGCAAAGGATTTCACCTAGATGAGCTTACAGTATTGTATCTATGCGTACTGTGGCAAAAGAAGTCAGTTTTAAATATGTTTATGTATGCAGCATATCAACTAGGAGAAAACTGAGGATGGATGGATCCCAAGGCAAATAGGAATAGAATAAGTTCATTAGCTGATTTGTCAACCCCACGTACACAAGTGGTTGAATATTGAGTGGCTTAGACCTATTGAAATGTAAAGAAAAATGAAAAATGCATCAGCCCTGTACAAACATGTCAGTTTTGAAGGTTCACTTTATTAGACCCAATCCTTGTTGACACCAGAAAATTGCTGTTTGGTTAAATTACCACAAAAACCCAATGTAATAGGCTTCACTTTAAAATATGCATTGTTTAAATGCATTTTCCTAAATTCGAAAGGTTACATAAGACCTGCCCTTACAGTAGGAATCACAAATTATCATTGTGTTTTATGAATTGACTATGAGTTGATGGAAATGCCTTTATCGGGAAAGCATTTAATGTTAGGCAACAGAAGAGATTGAAAGTGCACCGGATGAGGAGAAGCTGCTTTCTACACATTCAGTTTTTTATTGTGTGGCTTGAGTTTGACAAAAACTGTAGTAATAATAATAATAATAATAATTCACACTAATCTAATTGAAGGAATGTCAATCATTTTATAGTTTGGCTCCAGTTTATTAGATTGTAATATACAATACTAAGTCTTATCTTTCACACAAACATTTCATCTTGAAGATACTGTAACATAGGGTAATACACAGTCGTATGCAAAAGTTTAGGCACCCCTGACAATTTCCATGATTTTGTTTGGATCAGCAATTTCATTTTGTTCTATCAAATAACTGAAGGACACAGTACTATTTCAGTAGTGATATTAGGTTTATTGGATGAACAGAAAATGTGCAATATGCATAAAAAGAAATTAGACAGGTGCATAAATTTAGGAACCCCAACAGAAATATCACATCCATATTTAATTGAGATACCAGCCTTTAGACATTCCTATAGCCTGAAATTAGTATCTGGATTCTGGTTGAAGGTATTTTGAACCATTCTTCCTTGCAAAACCTCTCCAGTTAAGTTAGGTTTAATGGTTGCTGAGCATGGACCACACGATTCAATCAACCCACAGGTTTTCAATGATATTCAGGTCTGGGGACTGGGATGGCCATTCCAGAACTTTGTACTTGTTCCTCTGCATACTTTAACAAAATACCCAGTACCGGCACTGGCCATACAGCCCCACAGCATGATGGAACCTCCACCAAATTTTACTGTGGGTAGCAAGTGTTTGTCTTGGAACGCTTTGTTCTTTTGCCGCCATGCATAACACCCCTACTTATGACCAAATAACTCAATCTTTGTTTCATCAGTCCACAGCACCTTCTTCCGAAATTCGGTGTTCATGGTATAACCACCCGGTTTAGTGAATTGTTGTACCAGCGATCATTGATAAATGTGTGTGTAATTGCAAATTACATTTCAAAATTAGGAATTAATTGTATACAGCACATTGCTATTAACTGGTTTATATTTTTTTGTAGGCCTAATTTCTCTTTCAGGCCTAGAACATGAGGGCTTAATTAGGCACACAACAATGTAAATCAAATAATTAGAATGTATATATTAGGTTAATCGATTTGTAGATCGATTATGTGATTGGTGAAATGATCATTTAGTCGCCTATTTAAACAAGCGCTTTGGCAGTCCTGAAGTCGAAGCAATGGCAGATCTGACTGTTAGAGGACCTTAAAGCGCGCTTAAAACCCAAGAGGGTTTTTTGGGACTGTGCAGATATATTTATGGATAGTGACCTGTGGCTAAATAGTCAATTTCGTCTCCCGAGGCATGTGCTTCTGCAGCTATGCCACGATTTAGAGGCTCGGTTAAAAAGAGAGACTCAACGGTCCAATGCCATACCTGTGCCAGGGCAGTTGCTCTCTACGTTGGGGTTTTTGGCCACCGGGACCTTTCAGCGGGTGATCAGGGATAGGTCTGGTATATCACAGCCAACAATTAGTGGAAGTATGCCAGCAGTTTTGGTGGTTATCGAGTCCCTTTCTGCTAGGTATATTCAATTACCATATGATGATGCTCAGCAAACTGTGATTAAAAGACAATTTCATGAGATTCCTGAGTTTCCAAATGTGATTGAGGGGATTGTCTGTAGCCACCATCCATGAATGATTACGCATTTATCAATCGCAAAAACTTCAATTCAATTACTGTTTAGATCATATGTGATGCCAGGATGTATGTTCTGAATATGGTAGCCCAGTGGCCTGGGGGGGGGGGTGCACAACTTTTTTATTTTTCAAAACTCCAGCGTTGGAACAAGGTTACAGGAGGGTGCACTGCATGGCTGGAGTCATCTCCTCTGTGAGTTACGCCCGCGAACAATTATTATTATAAAAGTTCTACATAATTATTTGGTGAAGCGGTTTGGTGTGATTCCTCTAGGTGACAAAGGTTATCCCCTCACTGAGTACCTTATAACACCACTTGCAAATCCCCAAACCGAGCAAGAGCGCAGTTTCAACAGTGCGCACACACACAAACCACAGTGGAGAGATATACTGTATATGTTTGCTCAAGGGCAGGTGGCTCTGTCTTGGTTCAGCGGGGGGACTCTGCTATACACCCCAGAGAAGGCCGGTAACATAATTATGGCATGCAGGGTTCTCCACAACATTGCTCTGGAGAACGCCCTGCCATTCAATGAAGCGCAGCCATATGACCCTATGCCTAAAGATCTGTGGCCACAACAGCCACCACTGGGGGCTCTACGAAGGAGACACAATCTAATTCTGCACTTCTAATATAGTAAGTGCTATCATTGGGTAAGAAAGCTACTTCAAAAAAATACAATGTGGAATGTTTAGTGAAAATAAATCATTTATTTGAAATGCACTGCAGGTTCTTGTTTATCGCTTTCAATGTGTCATTAATGGCCAGAAGTGAACGTGAACATTTTTGTGAACGTGAACACAACGGCATGTCCTTAACACAAAGACATGTCCTTAACGAGACGACATGCCCTTAACAAAATGGCATGACCTTAACACAACAGCATGTCTTTAACACAACGGCATGTCCTTAACACAACGGCATGTCCTTAACACAACGGCATGTCCTTAACCCAATAGCATGTCCTTAACACAACGGCATGTCCTTAATACAACCGCATGTCCTTACTACAACCGCATGTCCTTAACACAACGGCATTTCTTTAACACAACGGCATGCCCTTAACACAACAACATGTCCTTAACACAACAACATGTCCTTAACACAACAGCATGTCCTTAACACAACGGCATATCCTTAACACAACAGCATGTCCTTAACACAACCACATGTCCATAATACAACCGCATGTCCTTAACACAACGGCATGTCCTTAACACAATGGCATGTCCTTAACACAACAACATGTCCTTAACACAACAGCATTTCTTTAACACAAGGTCCTGCCCTTAACACAATGGCATGTCCTTAACACAAGAACATGTCCTTAACACAACGGCATGTCCTTAACACAATGGCATGTCCCTAGCACAACAACATGTCCTTAACACAACAGCATTTCTTTAACACAAGGTCATGCCCTTAACACAATGGCATGTCCTTAACACAATGAAATGTCCTTAACACAGCGGCATGTCCTTAACACATTGAAATGTCCTTAACAAAATGGCCACTGTTACTGTACACTACTACAAAAGTTAGTAACAAACAAAAAATGGACACAGTGACTTAAAATGCAAGGCTAGTGTGGAATAAAATAGAAAAACAATTCATTAAACAGCTCTGCTTAAAGCTCCCAGCCTTACTGTAAAGCAGACAAGAAAGATGGTATGAGTTGCGTTTTTCCCTTTGAAACATTGTGTAATGTAAAGATATTATAAAGCAAACTGTCATACAACACACAGCTCTATAAAATAGCTGTTTATTTATTGCAATTCTGGAAATTGCCCAGTCACCATAGCCACTTATCATAATCTGATTAAATAAGGATAAATATCCTTTGGTATGAATGCAAAAATACTTTAGCAAACCCTCTCTCAAATTTAGGTTCCACTAATTCAAAGTAAAATGATTAAGGCAATGAGAATGACCTGTGTTAAAAATAAACTTAATTTTCACAATGACTAATGTGTTTGTAATTTACTCTGACTGACCCATTATCCTTCCAATTTTCTATAATCAAGTGAGAAAATCACTATATGGTCTGAATCGACTGGTCTACATTAGTTAGGAAAAGAAAGGACACATGCATGACAACACTTTAACCAGTACTGAAGCAGTAACACTGCTATAATACATTGTGTTTCAGTATTTAAACTGTCTTGGTGGCCGGGGTTGGGCTTTGTCTTGATCTTTTGGCTTGTTGATTACTTATTACAAATGCACATTATAGTTCTGCAAGAAAGAATTTGGCTTTTGAGTTTGTTCTTTTATCAACCAAGACAATGGGGCAACAAGATATTGTTTTTACTAGAGCTCTGACCTGATTTTAGACTACATCTCCAGCACATGGCTCACATGTAATGCGCCGGTCAACTCAATACTGTATGTGTGTGCTTGGTTCTGTATATTCCCACAATCCCCTTCTCCACAGGGTCAAGGGACAATCATGAGAGAATCTCCACGGAGAGAATGGAATAGCAGGACTGTACAAAAACACAATGCCTCATCCTACGCTGTTCTTACTGCTAGTAAATCTCTTAAAGGACTCCCTGTGACCTACGATTTCCTTCGGTAACAAAGCTGAAATCTCTATCCACCGTGTTTTTTATGGCTTGTCATCAGACTGACATCCTCATTGACTAAAGAATAAGGCATTTACTAGTAGATTTGCAGTTGGCTTTGAAGCTATGTTGGAAGAGCTGATGTAAACTACAATCAAATGAGGGAACTAATGTGTTCCAGATCCGGCCCCTACTCCCCCAGTCCCTCCTACAGAAACCTCTAGACATAGAGTCTGTCTGATCTGCCCACTGGTTCAGGAGCCGCTGCCTTTGCTTCGCATCTTCCTCTCTGAGTGAGAGGATATGCTGTGGAGGAGGACGTATCAATAATTCACAGGTGAGATGAACACAAGTGCCACTCTAAAGTTAATGGCCGCTGCTATAAAACCCCTACGAACAGGAGACGATTATTTCTAACAAGAGCAGGGAAAAGCCTGAACACACTCCTGAAGTAATCAACAACAACGAGTACAAACAAAAACAAGTATTAGGAAGAAACTAGTAACAGAGAAAGAGACGATGTTGATCTGTGCTGAATTCCGTGAAAAGATGAAAGAGACAATAATATCAGTCACAGAGAACCCTTTGCTCATACCGTGAAGTGCAAATTGCTGGGAACTGTAACCGTGGTCCAAAGGAAAAAAAAACTCATTGTTATCTTATTGAAATTCTCTTTGAGACTTCAACACTATGACGGAAGACTCTATTAAGGGACATGAGACGAACGCTACTAACTGCTTTCAGTTATGCTTTGTCCTTACTGTTTCAAAGGTAACAATTAATTAATTAATTCAGACAAAATCAATAAGTGGTGTATGCATTGCAAATGAAAAAAAGTTGTAACAGTTCTGTCACAATGGTGTAGTGTTGTGAGGAGAGGAACGAAGACCAAAGCAGGGAGGAGGGTTCTTGATGTTTAATGAACATAAAAAGCACTGGAACACTGGGTTGAGGAATACTGACTTACAATCAGAGAAGTATAGCAGCTGCACTTCATTTCCTACTCAGCTACGATGCTCTACGCTGCATCGGACGCGTTACTAAGAAGAAAGAGCGTATACTTGCTCATACTATACAAATGTACATTCTGTAAGACACATAATGAGGTGAAGACTCAATCAAGGTTGTACGCTCATACTACCGTCAGCTCATCCTAACACACAGATGTAAATGTTTCATACGGTTCTTCTCTCCTCTGACAGGAGGTAAACTCACAATAACATGTGCCGACCATTCCGGCACACTGGGATTAAATAGGCATCTTGATTACTCATTACGCACCAGTGTGGGTAATTACCCTGTGCACCATTCATGCGCAATGAGTAACCAAGAGCCTACCACTCTCCCAGCGCCCAGAGGTCGGCAGATTAAACAAAACGTTTACACAAACACAGTAATTAATAATGCAAAATACATATAACACAAATAGTCCATCACACCATCAGGATAGCTGCCACGACAGCCCTGTCTAATCCTGGCCAGACAAACACGGAGGAGATGAGTCGTAAATAATATTTTTTATTTCAGGAAAACACACTTTCAAAAGAATACAGCCAAGGTGGGCAAAAATACACGAAATACGACATACACACACAAACCTAACATAGAACAATGACCGACTTCATAAGAACACTCAAACAGGACCTAACTAATTATATAGTGAACGCAGCTGACTGACAATTGATGAAGATCTATTGGACAATGAGGAGCGGGAAACAGAATAAACAATACCTACAGGGAAGAAACTAAAACAAACACGCACAAGAGAGAAACCTACATCATGTCAGGTCCTCTAAGGGAGACTGTGACAAAAGTGAGAGTTCGATCAGTCCATGGCCAAAATATTGACCAGAATCTTTTTTAATGGTGGCAGCACCATTCACTGGCAGCTTGATAAAAATGAGCAAAAGTATACAGTACAGTTGCTAATAATTTAGTCATATAAAAATGATAAGCACCCCTGTTTTAATATCTTTTAAACAACTTGCTAAATTAATATCTCTGAGTCTCTCTGCTAAGTTATTGTATGAGTTGGGCTATTAGAATTCCTCCATAAATAAATATTTCCAGATATTTGACATCATTACAATACCCAAATCACCTTTAATCACTAAGCAAATGTACACATAACAAGAATATGTTTAGCAACATAATGACAGTGCTAGGAGCAGGGGGTAGATGACCAGGGGGCTAGGGGGAAATAATGATCTATCCTGAACACTTTCCCTCGATGGAGGGCAGGTGGAAGTCTGTGAGCCATTCGGTGGACCACAATGCATTGCAGTTTGCAAGACCTGTGACAGTGAAAGAGCCATTTGCACATGAGTTTCAGCCTCCTAGCATTGGAAACTAGGTTCCTGGCTAGAATCCCCTGATGCTGGGTAAAGTTTAAGATGCTGTCGACCTTAACAATTGCACCAAGGCTTGCAGAATCACAATAGGCCATAACAGCGCAGATCCACCACCAACACGTTATATTAGGACTACGGAATGGGGTTGTTTTTTTGCATGTGCCTCTCTTCCCATTGTTAATCATGTCATGGAGACGCGTGGCCAATTGCTCAATCTCAGATGAATTCCTGCAACTTGATTATAAGATACTAAAACAAGGTTGCCAATCAATCAGTTGACCTCAAACTTTCTATTCCGCTGATAGCGTAATTGTTTATGCTACCTACATTGGCATAACAAATTAGGCTACACGTTTCCTAACAAGTGCATTTGTGAAGGCAGCGGAGGTGTACTCTAGCATGTGAAGCCGATAGCATCGGTAGCGTTTACAGATCCACACGCTCTCCATGTCACAGATGACTGATGGCTGACTGCAGAGCCTCTTGTGCTCTTCATTAGCACAGTGAATATAACAGCATTGTGGAAACAGGGGTTAAGATTCCATCAGTAGAACTGTTCAGCCATGAGGCTCTGTGAAGAAAGACCATCTAAGGCTTTCACAAAATAATTAACCTTGGCTCAGGCACGTTACACTTAATGCATCTCTGCGTGCACTCCTCTTAACAGCCATTTCGCCCCATCTGGTTTAGTCCAACAGTGAGCGGAGCCATACAATCTCCGAGCTCAGGCCTCCTCCAGGATTCAGCCACGGTTGAGGTGTTTCAGTGAACGGGTTTGAGATTGTATGTGTGCTATTGTACCGCGGCAGCTTTCTGTATTAACTTTATTGACAAGGACAGGTATGCATAAAGCTTGGTTCACACTGACCTACATGGAGGTGGTGTTTGTAACCATGGTTGTGTCAAAGTGTCAGTGGTGTTAGCGCTGTCTTGGGGAGACCAAAACCTCAGCAGAGGCATCTAATGGGGGGAGATGAGGAGTGCTTATCCTCTGAATAAAACAAGGTCGCACCCAAGTGTAAAGTTTTAATTAACGCCGTTCACCACTTTAGAACTCTGGCACGTTCGTGGGGAAATGTCGGGCAATGCGAGATGAATGAAACGTCTGTCTACCCTGGTTCCCCACAGCACGCTGTGATTGGTAGGAATGGCCCTGTCACCCAAGTATATGAAGTGAAAGTGCACTGATTTTCATGCGAAAAAGCAAAGGTTTGAGTGTCTGATGCAAGATGCACTGTGTGGTTCAGCTGAATGGAAAAACAGCGAGAAGTCAGATTTTAAAGATCCATCAAGTTTAATCCAGAGTGCATATCGCTGTTTGGAAAGTTGTCAACCCCAAGGTTAACAGGCAATTACAGTCCACGATAATATGTGCGGCAATGGGCTGGCTTTTATCACTTAGACAACAAACCGATTGCCTGACGTTGGTAAAATAGGGACACCTGAGCATTTACCTCTGACAATTCGCCAATAGCACTGTAATTGATATAGATTTTTTTGCCCTACCTTGGCTTGCCCCAATACCTCTTAGCTTGTCAAATGCATTATTAGTTCTACCAAATTATTCAGTAATGTATGTTATGATAGAAAATGAAGGGGCCATCAGCTGTAAAATTAGGGGCAACCCCTTTCAGATTTTACTGGCACATCACCTGACAGCCAGGCTGACACGCCCATAACAGGAGAGTGTCACTTAACTACATATTAATGATGACATTGTCAAGCATTGAATATGTTGCCTGAAAGCTGTGATACAGTATGCATATAAGAATACATACCATGGTTAAGACATCACTATGTTTTCTACTGTGTTTAATGTAGGTAAAATTAAAGCAATAGTGCATCTCTGTTTGTGTTTTTTTTCTCCAAAATATATAACTAAGAAAATATATAACTAAGAAAATATATAACTAAGAAAATATATAACTAAGTAAATATATAACTAAGAAAATATATAACTAAGTAAATATATAACTAAGAAAATATATAACTAAGAAAATATATAACTAAGTAAATATATAACTAAGAAAATATATAACTAAGTAAATATATAACTAAGAAAATATATAACTAAGAAAATATATAACTAAGAAAATATATAACTAAGTGCTGAGTCCAGGCGCTCTGGGATTCGCCGTGCCTAAGAACACTGTTTGCCATGGTTTATCGGCCAAATATATCACACCTATGAAATATACTGTATTGTGGTGTATTGTGTAGAATCTCTGTAATGTAGTCTAGTATGCCAAAAGTAGTAAAAAGTAGACCTGTAATGTAGTACTGTATGACTACATGTACCTAATGACACAAATCCAAAGCATTGTTTAAAGAGCAGAAAATTGGAATTGCCAAGCACTAAATGCACTAATTGGAAGCCATAATGATGTGATGAACGATGCAGCATGTCAGGGAGAGTAAAATAACAGCCCCAAACAACCCAGTGCTTGAAAGTGCCTCAAGTCACTGTTAAAAGCCTATAGACATAATTTGCCTACATCAATCAGGGTATCAAAAGTGCATCTGGAGCCAGCGTTGCATGGATCTCTAGTTGAGTGTACACAACTGACAGAAGAAAAAAGATTGACAGTAAGTAAGGCTTAATTCCCTTGTAACGGTACAGCTGACTGCCCCTGTTCAGCTCAACTACTACAGTAGCTGAATGCATTGAATGGTCTCCTTCTCTTTTTTTCAGTTACATTAAGGTGGAGGATGAAAAAAAATGTTAGATGCAGGCTATACGTGAACTGACATTTCCTTTCAGATGTGTCTAAATTGACCCTTGTCTCCGGGGCACGAATTAAGGTTTCCATGGCAATAGGCAGGTTTATAAAAACCCAGCCAGGGGACAACAGTGAAACAAGTTATACAGTAGTGCCAAGAATTCTCACTTCATATAAAAAGAAAAATGACAAGAGATTCCCCAAGGACAAAAACAACTAAAATGCTCATGGAAAATCCTGCCTAGGTGTGCTTCAGGATAATCAAGTAATACATCGCTTTTTGTAACCTAGACGTCTTCCATGTTTGGGTTGTTTCAAAATTATGTGACAATAATGGCATCCGACTATGCCAGCTTCAACCAGTTGAATTCCAAAACACTATATGATCAAACCCTACAGAAGAAAAAGCAAACTAGAAAATCTTGTTTCACCAGGCAATATAGTCCCTGAGCATAAAATACCTTTTTACCCCTTATCAGAGCCTGTCTCATAATGACAATACCAGTGCAATTTGAACAGAAACACCGGGAGGAAACCACCATCTTCTCGAAGGACTCCCGCGCAAATGTATGTGTATAAATTAAATGGTGTGCAGAGTGCAATGCTCATTACAGGTAGCTGTCTTAATCAAAGCTCCTGATTTAGATTGTCTTAATTCCCTGCTGTGAAACTGGAGTACAAGGTGGTCTTATGTAGGTAATTGCATTGGATGGAAAGAAGTGTTTATCTGCCTGGTCCACAGAGGGCCATGTAGATGTACTGCTACAGCATCCTTTCTCTAATCACAAATTGCTCTCAAAATGTATTCCCTTGCACAGATATTCATCTGCTCCTTATGCGCTGGTTGAGGTATCCTTCAGGAATAAAGAGCACACACGTGTTCCAAAGAAATTGTCGAAGGAACCAAGATGGATTACTTGTGCTGTGCTGGCGGATTCTCTCTTTGAAAAATGATATCAGCAGAAGTCTCTAGCAGATAAAAATAATCCCATAAAAAAAAACATGAGACGTGAACGGGCAAAAAGGGTTCTGACCTAATCTCAGCAAACATCTTTACATTCACTTTTGCTCCAGGTTGAAATTTATTTGGGTTAAGTCTATCAAGCCTTTTTAGCTTGAGCTTGTTTTACAACTCTTACAAGAATGGAAATAGAAGTTCAGCCAACCTGGCTGAAACAGAGCTGATACTGTTGGTCCTCCTAAAACACTGCATAGTTGATAGACATATTTGTTCAACTTTTTTTGCGTGAAGTATAACCAGCCTCATTTCTAATGATCTTGATTTGATACTTGCACTGGACCTCACACTTTTCTTCTTGGTTTTTCTACTTTTCACTTGTCTTTTTAGTGTTGCAAATAAACAAGGTTAAGTAAAGCAAGCTGGTTGTACTAGCGTGACTTACTTTATACAAAATAAGCTTGATCATGAAAGGGTCAAATTCTAACTTGACAGTGTGAGTAGAAATTTTCATGCATACATTCACTGACATGAATACATACTTAATGCAAATCCAAATTATTTATGTACTTCTTAACTGGCAGGATCTTTAGGTTTCTGCCCATGTGTTCATTATGCATAGCCTCTACTCTGCTCTACACATAAAGAAACCTGGCTACTATGAAGAGTTACATAACTGTACATAACAGGAACGAATATAATAGCATAGTATGTTAGTGAAAGAAAACACCAACGGTTCTCTACCAAACCAACATTCATAATATTCAATTCATGATTATTGTCTTGTCTCAACAATAGTCACATTCAAAATAATTTAAGACTGAGACACACAGTCATATGCCAAAGTTTAGGCACCTCTGACAATTTCCATGATTTTCATTTATAAATAATTGGGTGTTTGGATCAGCAATTTCATTTTGATCTATCAAATAACTGAAGCCTTGAACTTCATAGACAGGTGCATCCAATCATGAGAAAAGGTATTTAAGGTGGCCAATTGTAAGGTGTTGTTCTCTTTGACTCTCCTCTGAAGAGTAGCAACATGGGGCCTAAAAACAACTCTCAAATGACCTGAAAACTAAGATTGTTCAACTTGATGTTTAGGGGAAGGCTACAAAAAGCTATCGCAAAGATTTAAGTTGTCAGTGTCCACTGTAAGGAACATAGTAAGGACATGGACGACCACAGGCACAGTTCTTGTTAAGGTCAGAAGTGGCAGGCCAAGTAAATAATCGGAGAGGCAAAGGCGAAGGATGGTGAGAACGGACAAAAACAGTCCACAGACCACCACCAAAGATCATCTTGCTGCAGATGGTGTCACTGTGCATCATTCAACAATTCAGCGCACTTTGCACAAGGAGAAGTGACTTTCACTGGAACTCAAACCCTGAAAAACAGCCACAAACCAATATTCATCTTTTACCATTAGTAGGGGTATATAGTGTATTTGCCAGTATACACTATTTCAGAGGAGAGTGCATTCTTTGGTTAAAAAACACAAAAAATTCTAACAGATGCCCCTTCTCCATAATAAGTCGCTAGAGCTACTGCATATGAGACAATTCGGTCATGTCCAACAACCTACCCACCCATGCAGGTTGGTTCTGAGCTAGTACACACTGTCCTCTTCGAGACTCCTGGGCACTATTGGCACACCACATCCAGGACACTGTATGATCCTCCCGTTCCAGCTCCGCCAATTCCCAGATTTCAGCACCAGACACCAACATTTTCCAACACCCTACTTCCCACGAACACATCCCACGACACAGATCCCCATCCCCGGACACTAGCACTTCCCTATCACGTGAACACATCCCACATAACAGATCCCAATCACCTGAATACTAGACTCCTGTGCCCCGTTATCTGTCAGCATAATGCCCCGTCTGTTTGTTCCAGTCCTCATGAGGTATTGTATATTTACGACATACTGAGCGCAAAACTTGACCTGTTTTGCCCTGTGACTACTTCTATTGGATCTACCCATTTGTGCCTTTGCCCAGAGTCTCTCCGTGTACCGAACCCTGCCTGCTGCCTGGATATCATTAGACCCCACTATTGTACTGCTTGAACTGCCTGTGTACCGAACCCTGCCTGTCTTCCTGGTCTTGTCAGTCTGAGATATTCTGTGTACCAAACCCAGCTTTCCTGACCATTGTTTATGGACTATTATCATTCATTATTAAAATGTATTGTGAATTTCAATCCTGTTTTGTCTAAGTCATATTCGTGACAGACACAAAACCCTGGCAGCAATGATGCAGCCTTACTGTTCGTTTCAATGGCCACATAGTGGATTTTCTTATGTAGTCTACATGCAGTTTAAATGTAGGTTTTTAATAGTGGTTGGTTGTTAAAAATGATAACAACATGCATAGCTGGTCCAGCAGACCAAACAATAATAAGAAAAATGGTATCAACTGCAACATTTTAGTACATTTATTTTATTTTAGATTTCCCCCATTTTTCTCTCCTCTCAGTTGGTCTTCTCCCAATTCCCCCTAACCCTGCCTTGTTGGCACCTCTGCAACTCTTTTAAGGAGGTAAGGGATGGTGAAGGATGCTTACATGTTTCATCCAATCACATCTTTCACTGTTTTTCCAAAACGGAAGCCTTAGAACTCACAGGTGCCTGATCTGAACATAAGGAGACACTGGTGAACGACAGGGCAAGAAATGTTAAGTAAGCATTAACACACGACAGATTGCATTGCCAGGGAATAACCGCATACCTCAGTGGTTCAAGTCACAAGGCTGTGGTTATTCTCTGGCAACACACAGGCTGGAGTGTGTTAATGCCCTTACAAAATGGTGGCCAATATTTTTATATTATTTTTATATTTAGCAAAAGAAAATGGTCGCGAGTCGTGCAGTTATTGTCTAACATTAACGTACTTAAGCTAATACCTAAGATTGTTTATAACAATGTCTGAACACTTGTCAGTCCACAGATGTTGTGCTGCAATAGTTTATGTGCCGGGGGACTAGAGTCATTCTGTTCTTTCTCAGTCCCCACATACGTTTAATTGGTATGTGACGAGGGACTTGAGACAGTTTATATATTTTTGGGGTCAGAGTTGTATCGAAGTACTAGACCTAAGTTATGCCCATTCTAATGTTTCTGATGTCAAGTTGATCCTATGATGTTTCAAACCCTTGGAACATGCTTCAGGACCATGTGGCCTGAATAATCCTTCCTGTATCCATCATGTTCCCTGCCTAACTGTGTCGGTGCCCATGTCACTGCTGTTGGTGATCATGTTTCCATCTGTTGACTCCAGTTAGACATCTCCATTTATGGACACTAACTGAACACTGTTAAACAAAATTACCTTAATACAATGGGCTGTGTACCTTCAGATTCTCCACCCAGTACAGCCAGAAGAGGACTGGCTACCCCCTTGAGTTCAGCCTCTCTCTAGGTTTCTTCTTAATTTACATTTACTAGAGAGTTTTTTCCTGTGCATCACTTGTTGCTTTCCCTTGGAGGTTTTAGGCCTGGTATCTGACAAAGCGCTTTGTGACAAATGTTGTTCTAAAAAAGGCTTTATAAAATAAATTTGATTGATTATGTACATTATGTTTTAATTGACATAAATGGGACACATTTTCCAGTCTGATTAGTTTAGTCTCTCATTTTTGGTTTGTACAGACCCGACCGTGTCAACAGAGAGCCTACTAGCCTACTGCACTGACACTACGGCTAACGTCAAGCCACCATCTGTGCAGTTTTGCATTGCAGTTTGCATTCATACTGTTTTTCAGGAGACAATAAATACATCCATTACAAGCCATGATGCACAGTGTTGTCAGGGGACAAACATTATGAATACAGGCAGAGTTCATGTATGCAGGTAAATGGAGTGCTACTGCTTTGCATGACAATTTATCAATCTTTGCTGAAGATCTCCAACTGTCCCATAATATAAATTTGTATTGAGTGTATTTTCCACTAGTGCATTTGTAATTACCACTCAAGATTCCTTTTCAATTGTTGCACACTTCGAACAACTTTGGAATACACGACTAATACAAAAAACAAGAATGCAGGACGAAAAAAAGTGTACCTAGTTCAAGACGACTACATGCAAGATTTCAATTGTGTGAATACTGTGGGACAGTGTTGCAAGCAACTCCAAATGTCTCTGGTTTTCAGGTACATTTGATCATGTTGCTAGACATGCCATGGCACGACTAGACACAATTTTATGTTGCCATGGTATAGGATAGGAGACATCTAGGCTAACAAGCCACCTACTAGTATGATGAAATACTACAGTACCTGCTTAATAGCTATCACTTTTTCATGAAAAAACTCTATATTACAAAACAGATGAGATTGCCTAAATCTTATGGCTAGCTAGCATGTCTACATCAGCAACTATGTTATTGTGGTGAGTGAATGTTAAATTTATTTTTGTTTTGTAGATGTTTTATTTGGAAGCGAGACTTGAAGCGAGAAGAATTGTCCGACATGTTTTTTTATTTTGGTCAGCTCCTCAGGTTGGCGTATTGCTACTTTTTCTTCACATACTACTCCACTTGAGTGATTAGGCAACATTCACAGTGCAGATTTCAGGGTATTGTCATAAGCTTGGAACCCAATTTTAGCCAATCAAATTGCAGATATCACTGAACCCCTTTTATAATCCAACTCTTCTATACGTTAACCCAATTTGGGCTGCCTTGTGCTGGACCTCTGGTCAAAGTCAGAGAAACCATGTTCATGTTTGAGCTTGTGACCAAAGTAACCTAGCTCTCGCGAAAACAGGGACTTAGCCCACTAGGCCAAGCGAAGCCCCTATAGTTGCTACAGTTCACATTAAGAGTGATACATTGTGTCTTATTGATTCACGTTTTTTGGAGAGTGCTATCATTAATACACATGGATTCTCTATGCTCTGCACACTTTGCTTGATTAAGGTCAGCCATCAGCAATGATTTAGGAGACACTGGTGAAAGCCAAAACGTAATTTAAGGAAAATCAAGGTTACACATAGGTGAATTTGTGTGTGTGTGTTTGCAAATATACCGTCAGTGAGTACAGGCTTAGGTGTGTTTCATTTGTTTGGGTGTGTGTGTACACACATGAATCTCAGTGCGTGTGTTTGTGTGTGTATGTGTGGGTGTGCAAGCGTGGGGCTGCCAGGGTACTCCAGCAGAGATGTGATCCTGCACTTGTCATAAGGTGGGAGGGCCATTCCCCTTCATGTGACATTCCCGGCCCTGCCAACGCCAGACTCTCTCTGAAGAGAGCAGCCACCACTAATAAGCATGAGCACCTTCGGCTGCCCACACAGCCTCTCCCTTCAAGGTGTGGTAATGAGATACGTTTATTTTGTCGCAGAACCTCTCAATATTCTTCTCCGAGCACAGCAGGGTACAGGCACCTTTCCCACAGTTCCAGATTTCCACTTCATCCAAGCAGATGTTCAATTAGAATCAAACGAGAAAATTAGAGAGGTGATGAGTAGAAATTTGACGTGACATTTAAACATGATCAACAATGTTTTTAATAAGCACAACAGCATGGAGCCTCTTAAATGAATGAAAACGAAAAAGCTGAGCCTCAAACTCAGAACTGTTAATCCCTGTTTTTATTAATAACGCACCTGTTTCTACATGGCACTGTTTCATTTTAGGATTTCATAACAAAACTCGGGGGACCGTTTGATGAAAATCTCATTATTATCTTTTAAAACTCTAAAGTGTGATACTTAATCATGTTTGAGTAATGAGTGACTTAATAGTGACTTAATCATGTCTAAGTAATGAGTGTCTGCAGAGCCGCTGATACTAAGTCAATGTAAGTAAGTGCATCACAAGCTCTATAATAGAACGCTAATAAAAATTTGCTTGTTCTTCTTCCACGTTTGGTTTTTTCCTGACATTGATTGATTGCAGATGGGGTCTATAACTGGAGTTCACTTTGGCAGACATCGCTTCATATATGCCATCTCCAGTTCCTCTTGCTTAGCAGGAAATAATGGGTCATCAGTATGGTTAGATCTGGAGAAATCCCTCTTATTTCCCCGTCATTCTCAATGCGGGGGAGTACTTGTAGACAAATTATGCATAGCACCTTTAAGATAACCCAGTTCTGATAGCAAACCAGGAAATAAGTGCAGCGTTCTTGTAGTGTGTGAGTAGTGATGGACAGTGTTGATGATGGATGCTTAGAAATCAACCTAGAAATATGAAAGCATCTAATGTTAAGAAGTATGCTCCCATCAAGTCAGTTTGTGAAATGCATTTTTAATTGGCTGTAATGTCAGATTGGCTGCTAAAAGCTTTTTTTACTGAGGTAAATTTACTGTAACACACCTTGTGTCGGGCAAAAAGACAACGATCTCCCCCACTACTGTTCATTGTTTCTGCAGTGATGATGACAGTGACAAGTATTTATGGAAGCCAGACAACTCCTGAAAAAAAATTACTAATTAAAACAAAAACATAACTGAGAAAATATGATTGAAAGAATGTTTTGCTAAAAAAGAGTATGGCCACCATACCTCTTGATTGATAGAAGCCACTTCTGGTTTGTCATGCAATTATAAAACATATAAAATAAGTAGCCAATCAGCTTTGAGTTCAGCTTAACTGTGGGTAAGCTTGGAAAAAAACACCCCCTAGAGAAGCTAGTTTGGATTTGAGCCATGTGTTTGGACTTGTGGTTTTAGCTCCATAATGGCCAGTGATTTATAGTACCCCAGTCCTGAGAAGCTGAGTTCAACTCTGCTGAATGTTACCTACACGTGCCCCCTCAGTTTCAATGGGCATGACGCCTCTGCCTACAGTAGTTACCTTTGTTAAATCTAGTAGCTAGGTCAACAAAAAACAAACATGTTTACTGTTTGTTTTATGAGGTCATGTCATTTTAGCACATTTTTTCTTTTTATTGTATTTAACCCTTTGAGCAAGTTGAGAACAGTTTCTCATTTGAAACGGTGACCTGGCCAAGATAAAAGCGGCAAGGTGCAGAAAACAGAGTGACACATGAATTACAACAAGATGTAAAGAAAATAAAATAAAAACAACGACACAGTGTGAAATTAGACAAGAATTAGACAAGTTAGTAATTTCTACAGCTAGTGCAACAAATATTTAGCCTGGTTAACACCAGACTCTTTCTCAGTTCTGATTGAGAGTGGGTCTGGGCGAGGTTCATTCTCAGCCCATTTCCAAAGGGGCGTCACCAACAGACACTGCTCAAATGCCTCTCAGCGCATTTAGATTTATGGTAATATAAAGTGTCATTGCAAAATAACACTAGAGTAGGTGGCATAGTGATCAAGGCTCTGGACATATATATATATGTCAGCACTAAAGTGACTTATTATGAATCCATTTTGTCAGTTTGTAATGTATCTGTGCTGTGTTTTGTGCTGTCAATATATATACAGGTCCTTCTCAAGAAATTAGCATATTGTGATAAAGTTCATTATTTTCCATAATGTAATGATAAAAATTAAACTTTCATATATTTTAGATTCATTGCACACCAACTGAAATATTTCAGGTAATTTATTGTTTTAATACTGATGATTTTGGCATACAGCTCATGAAAAATTCCTATCTCAAAATTCCTATCTCAAAGAATTAGCATATCATGAAAATGGTCTCTAAACGAGCTATTAACCTAATCATCTGAATCAACTAATTAACTCTAAACACCTGCAAAAGATTCCTGAGGCTTTTAAAAACTCCCAGCCTGTTTCATTACTCAAAACCGCAATCATGGGTAAGACTGCCAACCTGACTGCTGTCCAGAAGGCCATCATTGACACCCTCAAGCAAGAGGGTAAGACACAGAAAG
>JACXGM010002737.1:24691-45585 GCA_016801145.1 Umbra pygmaea | reverse complement strand
AAAGGTACTTTATTTGTCACATACACATACATGTAGCGAAATTCATTCTCTGCATTTAACCCATCCCTCAAGGGAGCAGTGGGCAGCCATTTACGGCGCCCAGGGACCAACTCCAGATCTGAGCCAGTGCCTTCGTCAGGGGCACTGACTGGAGAACCTAACCTGCATGTTTTTTGATGATGGTGGGGGAAACCGGAGCACCCGGAGGAAACCCACGCAGACACGGGGAGAACATGCAAACACCACACAGAAAGGCCCGGGACAACCGGGGTCGAACCCAGAACCTTCTTGCTGTGAGGCCACAGTGCTATCCACTAGGCCACCGTGCCTGCCCACCGGAGTGAATGGAATGTGTGAAAATCAAAAAAACAATTGGTTTTGTTCGTTGCGCACCATTCCATTCACTCCGGTTCCGAGCGTAATACGAGCCCGTCCTCCCCAATTAAGATCCACCGACCGCGGCTGATGTACATATATGTGATCATGTTTACACCATATATGCCGATACTGGACATATAAGTTATATACATATATGGCCATGTATTAGAATTCCGTATGGGCTACCACTGTCTTCCATGGACATCCAGGCTTTTCTGCATTGCAGAGCTCAGCAGTGCATTCTTTTTTACTCACAGTGTACCAAACTGTTGATTTGGCCACGCATAATATTCCTGCTATGTTATTTTTTTATTTTTTTTGCAGCCGAAGGATGGCTTGTTCCACTTGCACTTAGAGCCCCTTTGACCACATGTTGTGGGTTCACATCAACAGCTTCAGAATGTGAATGCCACACCTGGAATCAACTCCAGACCTTTTATCTGCTTAATTGATGAGGAAATAACGAAGGAATAGGCCACACCTGTTCAGGAAACAGGATTTGAGTCAATTATCCAATTACTTTTGGTCCCTTGCTACATATTAATAAGCTGTAATTTCTAAAACCTTCCTCCAATTTGGATGTGAATACTCTCCAATTAAAGCTGAGAGACTGCATTTTAAGTTCATTTTAAGTATTTACTTTAACATATTTTGGTAAAATTACAAAACTTGTGTCAGCATCCAAATATTTTCAGACCTAAATGAATGTTACAAATATATGTCCATACTTCAGAACAGCAAAGTTGAATAGGTAAATATATGTGCAGAATATACAGACATGAGTAATACAATGTCAAAATATATTTATATATATGCATTTAAACATTAATTAAATATGTTATTCTTCCATGTGGGGCATTGTAGATTTGTGTCTAAATAAAGGACTTAAACTCTAGAATGTTTAAAATGCAATATCTGGAAAGTGGCTGTATACTTATTTAGAGTAGTTGGAAGTGGGTTATGGTGGTTGTAGCTCTTTTCAGGAATAGATGAAGCATTAAAACATTTATTTCCCAGATTAGCAGCTGTCATTTTCAGACAGGCAAGAAGGCAGGGAAGAGACCGCATAGAAAGTGAGCAGGCTGACTAGTGACAGGCCATAAAGTGTAGGATCACAACCGACTGGTAAGATAAATATGGTGGAATTGCGTGAGATGAAAAAGGTACATTTCTATACATTTACTGCCAAGCAGAAAATACAAGTTTCTTAGAATTTTGAAAACAAATTATCCAATTTTACCAAATGAAATTATGACAATACAGGAGCCACATTAAGCTACATAGAGTGCTAGCCTAGTATTTCTGACTTCCCAGAAGCATTTATGTCGGTTTTCGCAGCACTGCGCTTAGTGAACATACAAACTCATGAAGGATTGGTGCAGTATTGGGTTGGGCGGGTGTGGGGGAGTAGTAGCATCCACCCACGTTTTCTAGGAGGGTTGGTGGCTCAGCTTTCCATGAATAGCCCTCCAGCAGCAGAGTCCCACCTTGCACTGTGTTTGTAATCAGGTCTGGTGCTGCGCTGGCCCTTCCAGTTCCTCTCTTTTCCACCCTCGCCCCTCCCTTGGCTCCTCCAAAATGCCTCCTAATACTGAACATCAGTCTGTTCTCCATTCCTCCTCAGTGCAGTTGAAAATAGCATGCAGTCAGAGCTCACAGTCATTATAGTGAAATATGACCTATAAAACCTTGGAGACTAATGCGTAGTTGGGCACTGTCGATTTAAATGCTATTTTGGATTATAGCTTCAGAAATATGGCAAAATGGCCTCCATTGTTAAGGTGAAGACTGATTCTTCTGGATCCTACATTCTATTCAAATGTGTTCTTTGTTTCAGTTTACCAAATAAAAAAAATAATAAAAAAATTTAATAAAAAATGAACATTGATTAGTATCAAGGATGCAGTGGGAACAAAATAAGTACAAGTACTTGTAACCTAAGGTGAAATTTGAGGGAAAAAACACATCACTAATCTCCCTATTACTCCTCTTTTTGCCTTTCAGTTTTCAGTGAAGATCTACGTTCCAGCTTATATTTTGTCCATGCATCTGTGCAAGAGGTAGTGTTTGCCAGCACCACAGGGACCTCGGTGCCCTGTCCCGCTGCGGGCGTGCCCCCCGCCTCACAGCGCTGGTACCTGGCCACCGGAGAGGAGATCTATGATGTCCCCGGCATCCGCCACGTGCATCCTAATGGCACCCTCCAGATCTTCCACTTTAACCCCTCCAGCTTCAGCAACCTCATCCATGACAACACCTACTATTGCACAGCGGAAAACCTCTCAGGGAAAATAAGAAGCCAAGATGTCCACATTAAGGCTGGTGAGTTGTCTATCTGCCTGGATTATTCATACTGTGCAAACATAGTATGTGTTTATTTTTCTAGGTTGTTAAAGTCATCTAGCGCTATTCTATTCTACTTGCACAAAACTGATATAGATGTGAAAATTATTTGAGGCTAACCAGGGATATCAGATTTGTTTAGTGTGAGCAAATCAGTAAATAAATCAAATAAACCATACATCTGAATACGGTATTCAAAAAATTTGCTAGAAGTAATTTTATACTCTTGTTTAACATTTGTTTATCTATTTAAGTTCTACGAGAGCCGTACACGGTCCGCGTGGAGGACCAGAAAGCCATGAGAGGCAATGTGGCGGTGTTCAAGTGCATTATCCCGGCTTCTGTGGAGGCCTACATCACTGTTGTGTCTTGGGAAAAGGACACAGTTTCAATCAACGTCCAGAGTGAGTCTCTGCTCTCTATTCACTACTGTAACATACTATATATAGAAGTTTATTTTTTTATTCAGCCATTTTCTTTAACCAGGAAATGGCTTATTTAGATTAAGAATCTTTTTTTATATTTAAACCGTATTTTAGCACATAATGCATGCGTTATGTAAGTTTTTACACACCGCGCAACCCCCTCTGCTTCATTGATTTTTACACAAAATAACTACACAGTCATAATATGTTTCGGTAGTGTTCTCATAAACCAGCTATTCCCAATTTGGGGTATGAAAGAAATTGTGGTTCAACGTGTGTTTGAATATTCAAACTGGCCTAAACATTATTAAAGTGATGTTAATAGCCCAGACTAAATATGGCAAAAATAATCACGAACTAGTGTCTGGATAAACAACGACATAATATCAATTAACAAATAATTGGCAACCAACCAGATAAACTATAATAATTTGTTTTTATTTAGTACGTGAGAATAGACCTTCATTAGGCTAATCAAATTATACAAACTGAGGACAAGTATGTAATGCTAAGTACAATAAAGTTAAAAATGGAAGAACAATGATATGCAGTAGATCACATACCCAGGTATATACATACAGTATAAGCTTATATTATTACCACCCAAATCCTTCATGATTTTGGAAATAATTGATTGTATTATTGGCCAGTTTAACTATTACTCTGCCTGCAGTGTCTGTGGAATTAAACCGACATGGCGAGCCTGTCAAACTGTACATTACGTACCTTAAGTACGTAATGGGGCAGGATACTTCCACGAAATAGAGAACGTACTAGACATCTGGATGCGTCATGATTTTTTGCCCTGCCTGCAATTATAAACTTATTGACATCTTACCTAGAGAGCCTAACTGAAATGACTACCCCCTCAGACATTTCATATCTAGCGGCGTACCTCCTCCATCAAGGTCAGCGACAATCCCCCCAGCACACACACAGTGTATGTATAACACAGTGTACTTTATGTAAACATATTATACAGCCATACAGTCAAAGTCAACAGTAATTTTGCTCTTTATACATCAGCCATATCAAACGGCATTTAGGTACCATCAGCTCACACATCGAGTGAAATTGTTAATTGCTCACCAAGGATTCATGAGAAGAGTGGGCTTGAAAAGACATACATAACTCTGAAATGTTGGCGTGTATTAGCAGAGTTCAGCCTTTAATCGATTCCTGCTCAAGTTTTGTGTCTGTATTCAGGCTGGTGGGTTTGAGAACCCAATCTCTCATACTGTAGGTACGTGGTCACAAACGGCATGTTAACAGTGCAAATTACCACCGCAGAATACTCTGTGCGCCACCTGATCCTGAAATCTGAGAGTGGTTTCTGATTAAAATAATGTTTATAGAACCACTCATTCTAATTTTATTTAGGCTCTAATGTCGGTAAGTTGGTATTTGCAGCCAGGGCAAATAGATTATGACATTCGATACGCAACATATGCAATAGTGGTTGTTTTTTACACAAAACAAGATATCTGCACATTGTATGAGGGTGCGTGTTAATCGCAGGTGTGTTCTTTATGTGTTAAAGTACGGTATATATTTTATGGTATTTTGTACATATTTCATTAATTAGAGATAACAACAATTCATATACTGTCCCCATGTTATAGGACAACAAAAATACAGATTAATGTATTGTCCTAATGAAAAATGTATATTTACAATTTGGTCACATGTCCTTTGCATAAAGTAACTGTCTGAGGTCTGTGTCTATTTGACCCTAGCAGATGCTGAAATTTTGTGTTTTAGACATGGTCAATTGGATTTTGAGATTGACTAGACAAAAAAGGTTTACCCATTTTATACTGGAAGTATAACTCCATAGTTGCTCTGGTATTATTTTGTGGGTCATTGTCTTACACTATGATGAACCTGTGACCAATGTGTTTTGATATTTTACAGGTGATGTGGTATTGATATGGATTTTAGCACAGTGTATTGATATGGATTTTAGCACAGTGTATTGATATGGATTTTAGCACAGTGTATTGATATGGATTTTAGCACAGTGTATTGATATGGATTTTAGCACAGTGTATTGATATTGATTTTAGCACAGTGTATTGATATTTATTTTAGCACAGTGTATTGATATTTATTTTAGCACAGTGTATTGATATGGATTTTAGCACAGTGTATTGATATGGATTTTAGCACAGTGTATTGATATGGTTTTTAGCACAGTGTATTGATATGGATTTTAGCACAGTGTATTGATATGGATTTTAGCACAGTGTAGCTGGGCTTTCTGTTTTGAACTAGTGGTTTCCATCTTGTAATTTGATCTGTAGTTCTGCGGGTCAGTAGGTGCTGACACCTATCAATCTGTAAAGCATTCTTCCTCTGGAAAGTTCCTGGCCTTTTAGCTTGTTTGTGATTGCATCACCAGCTTACTTATTTTATTTCACCTTTATATAACCAAGTGGACCGATTGTGAACACATTCTCATTTGGGTTGGTGACCTGTGTTCTCCTTCTATGTTTTGATTACCTGAACTGTAATTTCTGGTAAGATTAAGATTTTGGGAAAGTTGCTTATAGATTTTCTTTATTCAAATTGGTCAGGCTCATTCCTTGACTTTCATTGACACATATGTGATCTAAATGTTTAGCAGATACCAAAGGTCATGCTGAAAAAAAAAATAATAATAAAAGATTCCAAAGGCACATGCAATGCATAGAATCAAGAGTAGACATTAAAGCTGCACCATGTCACATTCCATTCATTTGCCCTCTAGGACGGAATTTTTACGTAGATGAAATTATTTATTATAAATAGAGACAATATAACCAATTTCCGAAAAGACAAAATATTATTTTTCCATAATATGCATTTGTTGCTAGTTAGATATTGTGTAATGTGGATTTTGCTATTTTACTCTTGTCTATATTTTGTATTATTTAAGTTTACATTTTCTATCCCTGGATCCAATATGCTAGTTCCCAACGTTTACTAGTCCAGAAATATTTTTTTTGTAATTTTTTGTAGTTTTCAAAAAAGTTACATAGTGCAGGTTAACGTTTAAAAGACTAATACACAAAGCATGACTAGATGTAAAGCATAAAATCACATTATTGAAAAGCTGAGGATCTACATTACAACCTCATAGAAGTCTTTGATTTCAAATCTAAACTTTTAAATATAGAGCCAACACTATATAAGCTTCATACTTTATAAATAATAGTTATTTTATAATTATATTTTCAGACCCCTTGGAATTGTGCATTTTGAGATCCAACTAAACAAGCAGACTATTGTCCATAAGTGTTCATGCCTCTTGTTTCTTTTCCAGCCTTACATATACAGTAGCATGTTACGACGTGTGTTGTGACCTCCTGACAGACTGGACCTATGTCCTTGCAGACCCGGGCTGGGTGAGATTCTTTCACTAGAGTAGAGAAGCTAGCATGGAAGCCCTGTGTTGTCACTTAGCCTCAATGATATTGACCCAGTTCTCTCATGATGGGACCCAATGCATGGTCTGATCACTTGAAAAGCTAAAATGGGACGCTCGTCTACTCGATTGTTTCCTAGCCCCTGAGGGCAAATTGACTTCATGTGGGGCATTTAACAAACTCAATTGACAAAGCTAATGTCGTTTTGGCTGTTGGACAGAGGTCAAATGGAGCCATTTCTTTTTTGTTGATGTTTCACAATTTGTCTACTGAGGCGAAAGAAAACATGTTGAAATCTTTATCAATCTCCTAATTGTCCATAAATGGATTTGCTTTAAAAATGTTTTGGATCTGAAAAAAAATATATATATATATATATATATATATATATATATATATAGTGTTCTGACTTAAATGTACACATTTCCTAATATCATAATTTTTCTCAAGTTTCATAATATCATAATTTTTCTCAAAAAATGGGTAAGTTTTTATCAAAACTTTAAAGCATTAAAAGACTTAATATAAATCATTATGTTTTAACTATACAAAATCATATCAGTCTGAATATGTCCCTTTTTACAAACTGTCATTTAGAAATGAACTTCATTGTGTGTTTACTTTTGAAAGACATAGCATTTATTTTGTGGCGTTAAAATCATTATGTCAGCCATGTAAGGGCTGTCAGAAGAATTTAGCCTCCACCGATCCAATGCTCTTCTCCATGCTAAATAATAGATGACAGAAGTCTATGAATCCATGAGCAAATAGTATTTATTCACGTCTCAACGCATGCACCCACTGTCCATTCTGCCCATTCTTCATGGCTCATGCAATCAAGGGCCGTTCTGCGTATTTAGAAAAGAAATGTTTGTGGGCACTGGTGTGTGTGCCTGCTTTTGTGTGTGCTTATATTATGCTTGTATGTGCGAAGTCTTGACTGGTGGCACGAGGCAGGTGACCAATCCCATGTCTAGTTATTGAGGGGCCCCAAAAGCCCATCTTTGAATTTTTTATGAGTCAAAAAAATATATATCAACACTTAGACTCGAAAAACTTCACAAAATAATGCTTTTCTCTCTGTGGTAGTATGAATTATGGATGGTAGTATTTCTGTTTGTAGAGGTGTAAGCGCCAGCCCCCTCTAACCATCTCTGTAAATCTCACTGGGGTTAGGCCCACTTTAAGTTGGGTTGCCGTGCAGACTCTAACAATGCACCACTCAAAGAGCTCCAGTGGCTGCATGCATGGAGCGTCTGCCTAAAGACTGTGAAAAAATACAAACAATGAAGATTGCATTGTGTAGAAGTTTTAGTTCAGTTAAGTGCACTATCTATGTCAGTTCGTAGGTCTTTTGTTGTAGCCTTGCATTGTCTTACAATATACAGATTATCAAAACAACTGAGACCTGACTAGTCAAACCAGTTGAGGCAGGGCTGTATGAAAAACGTGCACACAAACCTTCTAGAGACTTCCTCATATTTGTTTGCTGGAGATTTGGAGACCACTGGTGAATGTAATACATTTTATGATGACATTAGCAACATGTTTCAAAAGCATAACGTATGGAACCATATGGTTACATACATTTTAGCAAATATTTGAGGGGGGAACAGGGCCCACATCCCTGTGTCTATAGGTACATGTTCTTGTCTTCTGATAAGCAGCTGATTGTCACTATGGTGTGGGTGGAGATATGGGGGAGAATAAAGCAATGACACCAACACATTTATCTTCTCTCTGCTCTAATGTGCGGCTAGCTGGCTGCTGCTACAACAGAACTCCGGATTAATCCGTTGAGGTATTGTTCAGTTCTAAGCTCTTGAATGTTTTCATTTCAGTGCTGAAGGGTTCCAGACACATTGCATCTGCAACTGTTCTGATTAATAAAACATTTTATGGATCTGATTTATTTTACTCTTTGTCAGACTTTAGACACTGGTTATTATTGAAAGGATCCAATAACAAGCTCTTCCTATATTTATTACACAGATGATACTGAGGGTCTTATTCAAACTAGCTTTATGTATCATTTCAAGTAAGCAGGTTGCAATGAGAGCCTCTGAAAACAATTGTAGTTTCATGCAGAAGGAATCTCTCAAATATTTCGCTATTCCATTGACTTCTATTGTATTGATAAAAAACCCTAACCCCGATCTTCATCAATATCAAATCAGTGTTGGGTTGCAGATTGCTCAGAGGCAGAGACACAGCCCTAGCAGTGTTGCTTCATTCTCCAGGTGCAGGCTGAAGGCTGAGCTGCAGTCAGAGGAGGGCCTTGTAGTGTTCTGCCCTGGCCTGACCTGTCCTACTCTGCATTCAGCATGAGTGTGGCTGACCCCCATAAATGCAGAGAACAACACACATGCTGCACGCACTCCACATTCCACACACAATCCACTTGCCAGGGCCATTGATCATCCCATTACAGCTCTATACTGCTGCACACTTTCATATCACTCTGTTTCTCACACTGTCTTTAGTTGCTCACACTCCATTGATGTTGTCCAGCTATTTTTATGTGCTGAACAGCCAGACCGCTAGACATGTCTCCTTGGCTGATGGTTGCACCGAGGCAGACAAGCCAATCACACCACAGCGCTTAACGACTGCTGTTCTGAGGTAAATATTACAAGATTTATCAAAAGCCAGATTGTTTTCATCATGCGTTTAAGACTCTCATCATGTTGCCAGGCCGGTGTTTTAAAAGGACATTTCTCCCTGTGCCCAGGGACAATGAAGTCACAACAAAACAAAACGCATTTACGGCTAAAATGTACATTATCATGATGGGAAAAATCAAACATTTCGGCTGTATTTGTTTTGCCTTGTTGAAAATAAAATGGTAGGCAATCATTTGCGGTCGTACTTGGATCTATAGCCAAATATCAGGTGTGATGGTGTGCTGCACGTCTACGAGTCGTGTTTATACAGTAGCGCATGTTTGCTTTAGGTTTTGCCCTTTGGTTATACAGAATAGAGGCAGTGTAGGCATTGGTGAATGCAGCAGAGCCTTCAGAAAGGGGGTCGGGCTGAGGCGGAGGAGGATAATGCTTTTACTGGTCCCTGTGTGCTGTAGACAGAGAGAGAAGGGAGGGAGGGAAAAAAGGAAGGGGGAAGAAGGAAAAGAATTACTAACATGGCCGTGTTTCTAAAAGCAGTGTTGGAGGAGGATGGCCGGGTGAGGGTTTCTCTCCTGTCTTTCTCTCTGTCGACAGGCAGGGTTTGGACTCTGACGTGTGACAGCCTGGATGGAGTCTTTTTCGAGCGCTCGTCATTCCTTCTCTCCATGATTGGCTGGAGTATTGTTATTCACACAGAAAATGGGTCAGGTGGCCTGTGGAGGATCGGGTGTTATACAGATGTATGGACTGCCGACGCACACACACCGTACATGCTCACAAACGTGCACACACATGCACATCTATTAAGGTTGAATCAGATGAACACGCCCTGCAAAAATAAAGGACATACACCTTAAATATATAGATATTTTATTTAAATATACACAACTGTATTGAAATTGTTTCTCTTATTTATTCTTGGCATTGGGCTTAGCGGGCTAAATCAAGGGATAAATGAAGGGGTACACGGAAAAAAAAGAGTGTGAAAAATCAATACCTGTGCGCATGAATCATGCTGCAGCTGCCACAAAGCATTATGGGAACATGACAGGAGAGATGCCTTTGTGAACAGGGCCGTGTGCACACACCGTGATAAGCATGGGGGTGAGGGAGCAGAAAAGAGTGGAAAACGACCTCCCTTCAGCCCGAAAAGCCACACAACCCAAATGTCCACTGCATTTTAACATGCACGCCCTTCTTTTAGATCGTGAAATGTTCTACAGATCCTATTAAGATACTGTGGTAGACACTCAGTAAACCTCTGATTGTTGAAGAAATAATCCTTCCCAGACCCAGACATACAGCCACCACTACCTTCGCTGCGCTGGTCAAACTCCCAGCTTCGCTCTGTGGCTGTTTGCTCACGAATTACCACAATTTGTTCCTTATTAAACTCTAAGGCTGGGAAAGATTAGAGTTGCAAGACGCAGGTTAATCTTTGACAAGCAGTGAGCAAGGGCTAGTAGACACTGCTGCAGTTTGGCAGATGTATCTTCCAAAGAGCAGAAGAGATCTGTGCCGGTCCTAGTGTTGGCGGATGCTGCTCACAGACCTTCACACTCCAGCAGCACCAGAAAGATATGGAGCCCTGCCAGGTTCAACGTGGCTCCTGTCCAAGGTACAGATTAGCGATACGCGCAACATGAGCTAATCATGAAAGGAGCCTCACATTAATTAGCATTTACAGATTTTTGTGGACTTGAGGATTTGGAGGCTCTAATTTATCAGTGAATCAAAGGGAAGGTGTCAGTGCTGATATTAGTGGAGGTTCGGTGAATTTGTGACATTTGGATAGTTTATTGAGCTTGACTATTATCTTTGTGTTCATGTTGTTTTCTGGCAGGCCACGTGAATCCTGTTCTCACAGGGAACTTTCTTCTTGTGTATTTCCAGTCATGTTAGTTACAATATGCTAAAGAGCATCAGGCCCTGGCAGAGTGTTAAGTCAGCTCTGAGTTGCGAGAGGGTGGGGGAGAAAGAATTGGATGAGCTAAACAGATAACTTAGTCCAATATATATCATACAGACAGACATATGTATGGATCATTATTGGGCCTCAGAAATAGTAATGTACCTCATTATGTCTGTTACTGTACGTACACAGCGCCACAGACTTGAGCTTCCAAAGTTACCGGAAGTCATTCATATTCAATGGAAGCTGGCTTCTCTCAGCTGCAAGGACTGGCAAATCAGTCGGCGTCGCGTTTTGGGCGTTTTGGGCGTTTTGGGCGTGTTGAGCGACCAGAGCGTCAAGCAGAAAAGTTGAAGTTTGTTCAACTTTATGGTAATGAGCTATGATGCGGTTCAGCGGCTAACGACCAGCAACCAATCGAAATATAGACGTCCTTCGCGCTGGTTGATCCCAGAGAAACATTCAATGTAAACTTTCGTTCTAACCAAAACATTAGTTCCGAGAAAATGGAGGAAAAGCTCATTATTGCTGTCGCTATGTTCCCTATAATTTATGACATGACTTTGTTTGCATATAGGGTTAAAAACAATGAGGCATGGGATAAAATAGCGTGGATAGTTGGTGTCTCTGGTGAGTTGGTGAAGTGCAATTCATTTGCTGACAATATATTTAAGTAGGCTACTTATGCTAGTCCTGCCATGTTTTACAGTCTGATCATACCATGTCAGAGCGGCCAAAGCGCCCAAAGCGTCAAAAGCTTCCCCATACTTTTTTTGACAAGCGTCCTTGACAGGGCATCCAGAGCTTCTTTGGAAGCTCAAGTCTGTGGTGGTGTGTACGTACAGTTAGATATAGATCATTATTGGGCCTCAGAAACAGTAATGTAACTCAGTATGTCTGTTAGATGTAGATCATTATTGGACCTCAGAACCAGTAATGTACCTCAGTATGTCTGTTAAATAGAGATCATTATTAGGCCTCAGAACCAGTAATGTACCTCAGTATGTCTGTTAAATAGAGATCATTATTAGGCCTCAGAAACAGTAATGTACCTCAGTATGTCTGTTAAATAGAGATCATTATTAGGCCTCAGAACCAGTAATGTACCTCAGTATGTCTGTTAAATAGAGATCATTATTAGGCCTCAGAAACAGTAATGTAACTCAGTATGTCTGTTAAATAGAGATCATTATTAGGCCTCAGAAACAGTAATGTAACTCAGTATGTCTGTTAGATATAGATCATTATTGCACCTCAGAAACAGTACTGTAACTCAGTATGCCTGTTAGATAGAGATCATTATTGGGCTGCAGACACAGTAATGTAACTCAGTATGCCTGTTAGATAGAGATCATTATTGGGCTGCAGACACAGTAATGTAACTTGGTACTGTATGTCTGTAAGATAGAGATCATTATTGGGCTGCAGACACAGTAATGTAACTTGGTACTGTATGTCTGTAAGATAGAGATCATTATTGGGCCTCAGAAACAGTAATGTAACTCAGTATGTCTGTTAGATAGAGATATGATTTTTGGGCCTCATACATGGTAATGTAACTTTGTATGTCTGTTAGACAGAGGTTTTTTATTAAGCATCAGAAACAGCAATGTTATTCAGTATGTCTGTTAGATAGAGATCATTAGCTCAGGAAAGAGATCCAGACATCTGATGTGTTGTTAACTAGCGGCATCAGGGTGCCATGAAAACAAATTACACAACAAGCAAAATTGGCTTAAAAGATTAATGGGCATTTATTTCCATAAATGGAGCTTGGATGAAGCTGGTCATTTGATCACAAATGTTTTAATACTATTATATATGTAGGCTTTAAATGAAGATTTTATCATATTTAAAATAAATCAATGCAGAAATACAGAAAAAAAGTTTATCACCAAATAGGAAGAATTTAATTAGTATGAAATTAATATCCAGCTTATAGAATACTCTTTCGAAAGTACCACCCAAAGAGGATCTGCCCACAAAAAACTTCTACAGTATTTTGTCACCAAAGTTGTGCCACGTACCATATGCCAGTCATGCACTCACTACTAAAATTCCATTAGTAAAAGATATTACAAATTGATTTTGTGCATTAAATCATCTACACTAATAAACACAATGTGGAATTGTTCTGTACTACAATATCACGCATACATTGTAAACAACATCCTACAATATTAATGTTTAAGTAAACTAAGCATATTTATTTCTCATTAGGGAATATAAAACACTGCTCGATTGAGCAAGACGTGAATTTTACAGAATGGTTTTATTGTGTGATTGGCAAAATTTGTTAATGTTATCATTTGCCCATGCACAAAAGGATTGTCCATCCAACAAAGGGGAACACTTAGCATATACTTAAAAAAAATGTTTACCATTTACTGTAGCTACCTCTTAATTGTGTTTAGTCCCCATTAATATACTGTAAACTCACCGGCCACTACATTAGGTACACATCGCTAGTATCGGGTTGGCCCCTCTTTTGTCTTCAGAACTGTCTTCATTCTTTGTGGCATATACTGTATACAACAAGATGCTGGAAACATTCCTCAGACATTTTGGTCCATATTGACATTATTGCATCATGCTGTTGCTGCAGATTTGTTGGCCTCGCATCCATGATGCAAATCTCCTGTTCCACCAAATCCTAAATGTGCTTGATTGGATTGAGATCTGATGACTGTGGAGGCCATTTGAGATTAAGTGAGCTTTGTGAAATGGTGAATTATTCTGCTGGAAGTAGCCAAAAGAAGATGGCTACACTGTGGTCATAACGGGATGGTCAGCAACAATACTCAGGTAGGCTGTGGCATTTAAATTATGAACATTCCCCACACCATTACACCCCCACCACCAACATGAAACATTGATACAAGGCAGGATGGATCCATGTTTTCATGTTGTTTATCCCAAATTCTGACCCTACCATCTGCATGTTGCAGGGGTAATCAAGACTCATCAGACCAGGCAACATTTTTCCAATCTTCTATTGTCTAAGTTTGATGGGGCCGTGCAAATTGTAGCCTCATTTTCCTGTTCTTAACTGACAAGTTTGCAGCTGTATCCCATCTGATTCAAGGTTCAACGTGTTGTGCATTCAGAGATGCTCGTCTGCATACCCTGGTTGTATTAATACATTAACTTGTTACTGTTTCCTTTCTATCAGCTCAAACCAAACTGACCATTCTCCTCTGACCTCTACTATGAACAAGGCATTTTTGCTCAGAGAACTGCCGCTCACTGCATATTTTCTATTTCTCTGTAAACTCTAGAGATGGTTGTGGGAAAATCCCAGTAGATCAGCACTTTCTGAAATTTTCAAACCTGCCCATCTGGCACCAACAACCATGCTATAGTCAAAATCACTTAAATCATTTCTCTATACCATTTTGATGCTTAGTTTGAACTTCAGCAGATCATCTTGACCATGTCTACATGCCTAAATGCATTGACTTGCTGCCACATGGTTGGCTGATTAGATATTTGCGTCAACAACTAGTTAAACAAGTGTACCTAATGAAGTGGCCGGTTAGTGTAACGTCTTTGAAAAACAAGTACCATCCTCTCAACATATTATTTCAGACATTAGAAAAGGGACAATGCTGAATTGCATAGAATATATGAATATTGTCTGGTTAAATTTGAAAGCAATCACTAAAATGTTAATATGTAGCCAAATATATTAGCCACTTGCTAATTCTATCATACACGTCTTTGCCTACTTAGAGTCTGCCTTCCAAATATAGAAGTCACACATAGATCTTAAATTAATTCAAAATGCTAAAAGAAAAATGTATACAGTACATCACATGAGGCTTTAGGCCTTATTACTGTACTCATATTTAGATGATATGTAAATTTCAACAATTTTTTGTTTAGAGAACCTGACCAGTAAATATAATTCATTAACTGGAAAAGTTAAAGTTCTGTTACCATCTGTCTGATTAAAGCAGTTAACCCAATTGAGCCCAGGTCATTGCTGAAATGTATTGTCAAACATGCAGTGGTAAAATCATGGTATAAATATCCATCTTATAAATATTTTGGTATTTGGCTGATTTAATAGTTAGTTTTTAAACAATAATTACTGATTTAGTAAAGAAACTGAAAATCAAGATAGGATTATTTCATGGCATTAGAGCCAGTCTGTTGATGATGTCCATGCCAACTGTATGTCTGTTTTGAGTTGTAGATTTATATTTGGGACTACTTTAGGACTAATCATTGCATTTTGTTTCATGTTTTAATGTCTTTATTTAAGATGAGATGAGCACTTTAGATTGTTTTAAAATGCACTCTTTTAAAGACCTTTAAAAACAGCATATCCTATCTCACATTTATCACATTTGAAACCATTATGGTATTTCTGGCACTAGAACAGGATTTGTTAGTAATTGATATGTCAGTAATAGATTCTGAACTATGAAGTAAATTCACTTTGCCTAACAGAATTTTGAAAACTGAAAATATAGGTTCAAGCTTAAATACCCTGTAACCATTAATCAATTCAAAGCATTACTGAAACTTTAGTGCCATGAACGTGGTACCAGGAAACCGAAACAGTTGGTCATCTGACCACCCAAACTACGTACCAACCACCTGGACCCCGTGAAACAAACAACTACACAGACAGGTAGCGCCAGTACCAGCTCAAACAATATATTTTTATTTTACAATTTAAAATACATTACAAAATACTCAACAAAACCCTCTAAACAGTGTAACTAAAATTATATAATTGTTTATTAAAATTAATATGAATTAATAAACATACTAGGCCATCTGGTAAAAACTGGCAACAGACAAAGTCACTGTTCTAAAGATAAGATCATTGACCTCTGGAATTTCTCTTTACATAGCAGACTAAAATAACCAAACCCTTAGGGCTTCAGCTCAAAATGCTTAAATTAGCTTGAAGACAAATGTGTCTGCTTCTGACGTATGACTGTGTTTGTTTTCGGAGTGCTGTTATATTTATTTATTACATTATGCATCAAACTGTTAATATAAAATTAGTGAGTCAAGCTTTTGATTAGTGTGAAAATAGGACTCACATTTGTGGGTATTCAAAACACTCCTACAGTACACAACAGTTTATTTGATGTTATGACTCTGTTAATAAAAAAAACATAACTTTTCTTAATTTAATGTTTAAAGATGGTTAACAAATAGCAAAAATCAGAAACAAAAACACCGAAATGAATGCAAATTCATTCAACAAGTTTGTAGTTACCAATTAGATGTAATTAAATGGAAATTATAGGAGACCGAATACTAATCTTTAGACTATTGGGTGTCACCTTGAGCCTAATTTAGTTCACTTGTTCTCAAATGAAAATATTCCATTAATATGTAAAAAAAAAATACAATCATTATATGTGGTTTGAAACATTTGGCATTTATATTTTCAAAGAGGAACACATCTATCTGAAGTCACACCTATCCAGGTTCAATTATCTCATTATGCAATGGTTCTTCCAATTTATTTTAAAACCTCTTACTTCATTATGTTGCATTTTAAATTAATCAGAATTGACTTTTCCTCAACTTTGATGCTGCTGCTAAAAGAGATAAAGATAGAGCAGTGTGCCAGAGCTAGAGATGTTGGCTTTACAAAACACAGAGGCGACCGCATGTCTGTAACAAATGGTGGTGCTTCTTTCTCTGTATCACCACGTGATTACTCTCTGTCAGAGAAAAGAGGGCTAGGCTATTCCTCCCTCCATTTCACTCATGTTTAACCTTGCTGTTGATGATGGTGACGTCATCATTAGATCCATAAGACCGACCTTTGACTGGTGACAAAGGCGTCCCACAATCTCGACATCTACATGGAAACCACAGCAGGCGGATTGCAGTGAGAGGTGTCTGTTTGTGTGTGTGGTTGCAGGGTGGAAGAGGAGGGTACAAGCTGTGAATGGCTGCTCTTATCGCGTGTGTGCAGCTGCTGCAGTGTCTTTGAGAGACAGAGGGGATGTCCGTGCATGCCACTCACTCCCGTTCTTCCCTTCAAAACATACTCTCTCACTTCCTCCCCTCTCGCTTGCACACGTTCTGTGTCCGCCATACATTTTCCGTCTAGGGAATGAGAAAGAAATAATATAAACATGACTTGAGCGTTAATGTAGACTTGGGATGAATTGCTGTATGTTTATGCATTTCCTAATTTCTTTGTTATAAGGAAGAGGTGAGAAGTAAAACGTCGTTTGACATCGTAGGATTCCTCCTTTAATGCATGTGATGTGGTGGTTATCTCCAACGTCAAACTCATGGGTTGTCAGCATTGCCTTGGTTTTAGGACTGATCAAATAGAGCAATCTACTCAATGCGCTGAAAATGATTTGGTAAAAATTGCATACTGATGGCTTGAAAGGCACAGTACAGGTTCTAAAGATGGTAAATATTTAGTAGGCATCATGCCTAAGAAACTTTTATGGTCGGGAAACATGAAAGCATATAGCACCTCCTCAGGAATAGCAACTAGCTGGATTCTCATAGCGATTCAACATGAGGAATCGCTAGTTGGTAGTTGCTAATGTTGGTGGTCCCGAAAACACAGAATAATGGGTGTTAGTGATGGGAAGCCAGGCAAGTGCTAGCCCTACAGTCAGTGCAGTGTGCCCCCGCCTTTAGTTGTGTTATTCTGGACACCAAAACCCCACACCACAGTTTTAAATACAGTGTATATGTTATATATTACATTTCCTATGATAGACGTGGCCAGCACATTAGGTACACCTGTTCAACTGCTCGTTAACACAAATGTCTAATCAGCCAATCATGTGGCAGACAGTCAATGCATTTAGGCATGTAGACATGGTCAAGACAATCTGCTGAACTTCAAACCAAGCACAACATGTCAAACCTTGAAGCAGATGGGCTACAGCAGTCAAAGACCACATCGGGTGCCACACCTATCAGCTAAGAACAGGAAACTGAGGCTACAATTTGCACAGGCCAACCACATTTGGTGTGATGATTTTTGATTTCTTCTTCTGACATTCAGATTGTAGGTTATCAACAGTTCTGGCGGGAGTTGGTTGTGTAATGGTTTGGGGGATATTTTCTTGGCAAATTTTAGGCCCCCTAGTGCCAATTGAGCATCGTTTAAACGCCAGTTTGCTTAGCCTGTCCCTCCCTTTATGACAACAGTGTACCTATATTCAAATAGCTACTTACAGCAGGATAACATGCCACAAAGCTCAAATCTTCTCAAACTGGTTTCTTGAGATCTCAAGAATGTGGTGGAATTTGTATCATGGATGTGCAGCCGACAAATCTGCAGCAAGTGTGTGATGCAATAATCTCAATATGGACCAAAATCTATGAGGAATGATTCAGCACCTTGTTGAATATATGCCACAAAGGATTAAGGCAGTTCTGAAGGCAAACGTGAGCCCCACCCATTACTAGCAAGGTATCTACAAGTAACATGTTTCCTTGATGAATAAATATAAACTAAGAAATCAATTGATTAATTTAGTCAGCTGAAAATAAATGTCATCCAGGCCGGATGAGTTGTTTTTGGCTTACACATCCCCAACTCCAAACTTTACCCACTCTCTCTCCCTCTTTCCCAAATGTTGTCAAAAGAGGATTGTGTATGATATATCCCCTCAAGGTCATGATGCAAATCAGAACAGGGAATAATTAAGGTAATTAATTCATGTGGGAGGTAGTCATAGAGGCTTCACCAGGATAAAGGTGACCTGCGCTAAGGTGTTTCCAAGGCTACAGTACTTCCCCACCAGGGGAAATCACCTTGATAGATTGGTGGACATGTTGGGCAGCTGGTATAGTGACATCCCTGGGCAGATCACTGTGTACCGAATACCAGAGTGGGTTCTGCCAATTATACCTCCAACCTTAGCCAGACCCAGTCTTCTGTATCCAGATGCACTGTCATGCCATGTTCTAGTGTTAGAAGCAAATTTATTTAAGAGACCTTGATTTTTGTTGTGTTATTGAAGAACAGATGGGAAAAGGATGACTGGAAGACCTATGCTAAGTAGTGTGTCTACATTGTACAGTGTCTTATTTATGAGTTTTTGCAGTAGGCAATTTCCTTATTATTAGTAGTGATAAAGCTTGTTTGATATAGCTGTTTTTAAATTGCAATGGTGACATTAAAAAGAATGATGATTGAAAAATAAAATAATGATCACCATATTTATGATCACATTGTTTAATATGGAATATATGTATTTGTTTTCTTTGCTGTGAATATAACTGTTACATTATGTAATGCACAGCAATGAATTATGTAATGCACAGCAATGATGGTGGGTTTGATATTTTATTATTATTTTATACACTAAAAATGTTATAGAGAGTCGAATTGTAAAATATGCCATGTATTTTAATGATGCATAGTTTATATTTAATCATTTTGTATATACATACTAAAATTAACCTGCAAAATTAACTTCATTAAGACTTCATATATTTTTTATATGTGCAATAAATGTGTCATTAATTACAATAATGATTAACAATACTACCAATACTGTAATAATAATCAATTAGTAAAGTGCATGTTACAAAGATTATATATCTTTTAATTCAATAAAAAAAATGTTTTTAATTAAAGTAATTAGTAATATTTCTATTAATCAAATTACGTGTCATACCGTATATAAAAACATTTGCTCATCACAGGAAAATCTTCTTTGATTAAAATATACACTGTTGTAAAAAAATAGACACTATTTTTTTTTAAAGAATGAAAAAAAGATATACACACTGTTCTTTTTTTGTCATTTCATCGCCGTTTCCCTGGACCACACCTCCCTGATCTAAGTGGTGGAGTGCACATCCAGCATGTTTGTTCTCTGAGGTATAGACATTGGAAACTGCTTGCATAATCCTTTAGTTACACTTGGCAGCTGCAGAGAGAGATACAATGCTAGGAGATTCAGTAGTAAAAATAATTCTGGGCACAAAGAAATTAAACTGCAAAGTGTAGGGTATTTTGCATAATCCAGGATAATCTATTACACAGAATCCAGATTGAAGTGTGTTAACTAAAAATAACATTTTGAGCATAAAAATACACAGGAAACCTTTTAGTTGCCATGATGATACAATATCTGTTGCGTGTCTTTGCTCTTGTCCATGCCTTTGGACGTCCTGTCAAATGCAAAATAATTTATTTCTTACTTTCTTTAGGTTTTATAGACTTCCAGTGTGTTCTAATTTGGCTTTGTTTGAAAAACAAACACTTATGTTAGTTACATTTGGAATGATTCAATTAAATTAGATTTTGAAGTTTGCAATGATTGATGTGTTAATTTATAGCTATCAGGACTCCCAAAACATCTATGATCCTCAATACAGTAAATAGCCATGTTGTTGCTGAGGTTCTCAGTTGATGTGGTCTAAGACATCTGATTGGTGCGTTGCTGGATGACTCGTTGAACGCTTAGCCAATAGTGTTTGCTGTGTGTACAGTCTTTTTCCAAATAAATTGCCTGGAGAAATTGAACAAAAAATTAGAGAAAGGGAGCGAGGCTTTCATCTCATTGAGAAGCTCATATTAGCTGTGGTGGGAAGATAAGCTCATCTCTCTCAACAGCTATTAAGCTCATTGTATGTTAGCCAGTTTCTTATTTTTTTTATTCTCCAGTGCATTAATGACAGTGTGGCATAGTTTCTTTATTTGTATCTGTATGTTGTGTGTGTGTGTGTGTGTGTGTGTGTGTGTGTGTGTGTGTGTGTGTGTGTGTGTGTGTGTGTGTGTGTGTGTGTGTGTGTGTGTGTGTGTGTGTGTGTGTGTGTGTGTGTGTGTGTGTTTGGTTGG
>JACXGM010002737.1:14556-24591 GCA_016801145.1 Umbra pygmaea | reverse complement strand
ACCCATACACGCGCGCACACACAGTGATCACTGAGGGGTCTCCAGACACATCCCGAGTATTGCAGGGGGATAACCCCCTTGTGGAAGTCACCATTCACTCCTCTTATCACTACAGAAATTCCTGCCATTTTAAAGCCATAATTGAAGACGTCTTGATATATCAATAACTAATATGCTGAATATTACAATACATTTCATTTTATATTTGATACAATATCAAAAGCTATAAAAAATACAACATTTTATGTTCCTGCATACATTTATACATTAAAATGTATCATATAAGCTATATAAAAAAATATATTTTCACAGTTTGTTCTTTTGTTTATGTCGACAGTGTACTTTTAAGAAATATATGAATGTATTTGTAGAATTGGATATGAGTGTACAGTTTTTTGTTTGTTTTGAAATGACACATTTAATACTCTTCAATTAATGCTTTATAATTGACATTGTAGATAAACATCTGTTTGGATTTATACTAGTGTCTGATTCATTGGGTTTAATGTGTTTCTGGTGCCTTGATCCCAGTTTAGCCCCAAACCAGGATTAGTTCCTCAAAGCCTAGGTCAGTAGGCAATGCTACCCAAGAGTTCTTGGCATCCATGACAATAATCTTGAAGAAATGCAATCAACTATCTTAAAATTATCTGATCCCTATCAGGGTGAACAGACAGACAGCAAAGGAAAATGTGTAGTAATGAGCGATCTTCTATAGCACAGAGCTGTGAAGCCATAAGGCTTGGTGTGAACCAACTGCAGCCATTTTGTGAGCAGGCCTCCATCACTGTATCAAAAACAGTGCTAGCTGGTGCTCAGTAAATGTTGAGTAGTTTAAATTGACCAATAGATAATAATATCATCTGCATGGTCGTTTTGCTACCCCCCTTAGGCTGGTGATTATATAATGAATTTAAGAGATTCATTTATATCTAAACCAAATATTTTGTCAATACCCTGTTTTCCAATCTACCATGCCATGAATATGAATTAAGTCACAACTGGCTTGATGGAAACACCCAATTTCTCAGTAAATTCTAAAATATTTCACAAAACATAAATTGTTAGACAATGATAGATAGGTTCTGTGGAAATGTAATGTACAAATAATGTACACATGTTGGTGTAATAATCATCTTGTCAATGGACACCTTTTAGTCTACCACACAATGCTCACTATGTAACTTCATAACAAAATGGTGGTTGTATCATGTATGCAAGATGATGAGCTTCATCCTAATTTCCTATGCAAACATTTAATGCTGCTGACATGATAACTGGTGCTTGTCTGTGAATTATCATATACTGTACACATTATTTTGCTTCCATCTGTATATCATCAGACACCCTACAGTATTCCACCATCAGCTAACTTTGGTAAATAAATGCAATGCCAGAACCAAAATGTACACTTTTTTTGTATTAGTTTAACAATTTGTGACAAAATGAAAAAACTGTGATTTCATTATTTTATTTTAGTTCATGGAAACTGTATTTTATTTGCTTACGGGAAATGTGTGCACTAGGGTATATCCAAGCCATAGTGATGGAAAAACTAGTAGTACTGTATTTTGTGCATTTGTTCATGCAGATTTTAGAGTGCATTCAATTGGTCACCAGTAGAAAGATAACCTGTAGTCTGACTATTTTGATTACAACAATGACAATATTTATTGTTGACAAACAATTGTATCCCTCACTGACTGTGACATGCCACATTATATTATTAGAATGCATATGTTGGGAATGTTCTAACAAACCTACATAATTCATAGAACATTTTTTAATGACAGGGTTTTTCCGTTTATGTCACATCAAGTTAAATGCAGAGAATGTATTTCGCTACATGTATGTGTGTGTGACAAATAAAGTACCTTTACCTTTAAAAGTTCAGACATATCCAGCATCATTGCTATATTCTACTGCTGGAAACCAAGACACATGGGGTGATGGGACAGTCATGTCATGCTAGAAAAAAACATGCCAGGAATAGGTGTGCTTGTTCATAAGCCACTATCATTTTCCTATAAACTCAAACAGTTCCTTATCTTGTGTGAAAGAGAGCCACTATAATGGCACTATTGTCTGCATCTTTGCAGGAAGAGCATACAGCCAGGCAAGGTCAGTGATCAGCCAACCAATTTAAATAGCCCATAATGGCTGTTCTAATGGTTGTTTCTCTAAGGCTTGTTTGCTTGTTGCTTTGTGGCTCTGTGGCCGTGTGTCTGGCAGATGGGTCTACAGGGATTACACCTACTAATGAGGGGGGCAGAAGGAGGATGGGTTGTGGGGACGCGTGGGACAGAAGGGGGCAGCTGGGTTGGGTAGGTTGTTACAGTGATGAAGTCACCTTGTCCGACCCTGTGACCTCTGTGAGCTTATCTGCGGAGAACCGAGCCCATGTCCCTGACAACACAACAACAGCCTTTTGAGGTACAAGCTAATCCATTACTGTATACAGTAGAGAGAAATCTAGGGGTAGGGCAAGCTGATGTCATGTCTATATATATGTATTATTCATTTTTTTAAAGACTTAGAATTTGTCATTGGATGCTCATAGTCATTTCATGGTATATTGTCCCCACACTCATGTAAGTCCTGAGGGCTTGGTGTGTTAAATAGGTAAATAATGTAAGAACCGACCAAACGTCTGCCATGACATATGCATGTAAAGGACCTCTAACTGGAAGTCTAACAAGCATCCTTCTTCCCCTCAGTCTTCCTAATCTCGCAGTCAACATGTTTTTCCAAAAGCCTACCTTAGCAGTACTTGTGGCGGCCAATGACAGGCCTGAGGTCAGATAGTCAGGTCGATATGCCAGACCAGACTAGCATCCGTCCCATTAGTCCGTTGGGCGCTCCTGTGACAGATTTAAGCCCAGATCCCAGCATGCCCCGCTATTTCCAGTGATTAGAGGGAAGGAGGGACTTGGTCTGGTCCAGACAGTGTGTCTCTAATATGCCTGTAATCTCCACAACATATGGAGATGGCAGGAATTAATGCAGCTGAAGAAAATAAATGAGTTAAATCAGTCAGCATCTTAGGGACACAATTTTTGATCTCGGGTGACCCGTCTGCCATGCTGCAGTTTCTGGCTACAGACTGGGAAACGTCTGGGTAGCCTTCTTATTGAAACACCTTTATTGTTTTCCAAACTGTTATTTAATGAGCAATCCTTCAGTGTTGCCAATGTAGATTATTTTTGGGGGGCGAGTGGGGGTGGCATGCAGGAGGTTGCTACGATGTGTGAAGGTTTAAATGAGGTGCTTTCAATTGTCGGTCAAGCTAACAGCAGACATATCTTAGGATAACACATCAACACCCCTGGCTGCTTGCGTGGATTCTGGTAGTTGTATAGAATGATACTCTTTCTCCTGGTTTGGAATTGTTTGCCAATGTGTGACTACTGAGGTATGCTAGCTGAAAGCAACGGACAACTTAAGACATGTATTATTATTAGTCACCTTATAACGCCAACTGTACGGTCAAAATAGTAAGAGTAATTTAGACAAAATAGTTATTATTACATTTAAAATCATTATCCTCCATTCAAATTCTGGTCATCATTAGGGTGGTTGTACCCATGGCAATGACGCGACTGAGTGAAGGAGGTGAAATCCATGAAATAAACATATAGTGTTAAGAAAATATATGTGAACCCTTTATAATTACCTGGATTTTCTGCATGTCCTAACATGTTATCGGATCTTAATACTTAATACATAATTTAAGCATTCACAGTGCACAGTGGAATATGTATGTGTAGGCTGTTCTCATGGTGGTATGTACGAAATCATACAAAATTGTAAACATATATCCACATGTGACGTTTCCGGAGGCAAGAAAACGTATGCCTCATAGAAAAAAGTCAGTTTACCTTAACCATACCCTAACCTTAACCTTACTAACCTAGCATATTATCCCTGAACTAAACATTCCCCAAATATTTTTAATTGTAAACGATTGGTCTATTCTTGCAAGTGTTCCGGTAGAACGAAGATTCAATTCCTAAAACAACTCCCTTTTTGATTGGCCATATTGTAAGTCTGCCTACGTAATGCTGCAAAATTTCCATTAGGTAAGGTTTTCCCACCTATTGCCATGAGAATGCATTGGTATGTGAATGCTAAGGACTTCTCCCCAAGTTAATTTGAGTCAGGAATAGCTAGCCTGTTGTCCAATTAATGAGAAAAGTTTGGAGGTGTAGTTTAGAGCTGCCCTGCCCTATAAAAAACATTCACAAATGTTTAGTTTGCTATTCGCAAAATGTATTATTTGAGTTGAACCATGCCTCTAATAAAAGATGTCTCAGAAGACGTGAGGTGAAGAATTGTTTACGTGCATTTACTAGAAATGGCTGCAGATGTATTTCTGAAAGGCTTGACTTTCGTCTGTACAACCTGTCTATAAATGGAGCAAGTTCAGCCATTTTTCTACTCTCGCTATTATTGGCCGTCGTGGTAGTACAAAATTGACAGATTGACTGAGTGTTACGTACTGTATTCATTTTCTCCTGGACTGATCTCACATTCCTTATAATCACCAGTCGTGTTGAATCATACACCTGTCTCTCGTTCCTGTAATTAATATGTGTATAGTCCTAAGGTTTGTGTTAGTCTTTGTCTGTCATTCACGTTATTAATATGTTTATATAGTCCTGGGGTTTGTGTTAGTCTCTGTCTGTCATTTATGTTATTAGTACGTGTATATAGTCCTGGGGTTTGTGTTAGTCTCTGTCTTTCATTTATGTTATTAGTATGTGTATATAGTCCTGGGGTTTGTGTTAGTCTTTGTCTGTCATTAGTGTTATTAGTATGTGTATATAGTCCTGGGGTTTGTGTTAGTCTCTGTCTGTCATTCATGTTATTGGTATGTTTATATAGTCCTGGGGTTTGTGTTAGTCTCTGTCTGTCATTTATGTTATTAGTATGTGTATATAGTCCTGGGGTTTGTGTTAGTCTCTGTCTTTCATTTATGTTATTAGTATGTGTATATAGTCCTGGGGTTTGTGTTAGTCTCTGTCTGTCATTTATGTTATTAGTATGTGTCTATAGTCTTCGGGTGTGTGTTAGTCTCTGTCTGTCATTTATGTTATTAGTATGTGTATAGTCCTGGGGTTTGTGTTTGTCTCTGTCTGTCATTTATGTAATCAGTATATGTCTATAGTCCTGGGGTTTTTGTTAGTCTCTGTCTGTCATTTATGTTATCAGTATGTGTATATAGTCCTGGGGTTTGTGTTAGTCTCTGTCTGTCATTTATGTTATTAGTATGTGTATATAGTCCTGGGGTTTGTGTTAGTCTCTGTCTGTCATTCATGTTATTAGTATGTGTCTATAGTCTTGGGGTTTGTGTTAGTCTCTGTCTGTCATTAGGGTTATTAGTATGTGTATATAGTCCTGGGGTTTGTGTTAGTCTTTGTCTGTCATTAGTGTTATTAGTATGTGTCTATAATCCTGGGGTTTGTGTTAGTCTCTATCTGTCATTTATGTTATTAGTATGTGTCTATAGTCTTCGGGTTTGTGTTAGTCTCTGTCTGTCATTTATGTTATTAGTATGTGTATAGTCCTGGGGTTTGTGTTAGTCTCTGTCTGTCATTTATGTTATTAGTATGTGTATATAGTCCTGGGGTTTGTGTTAGTCTCTGTCTGTCATTTATGTAATCAGTATGTGTATATAGTGTGTTATTAGTTTATGCAGACCTTGTTTGTCTATTGTGACTGTCATGATGAGTGCTTCCACAGTGTTTGTCAACTGACATTTTAGGCTGTGCTTTTGTGTGTAACAAAGCACTGAATATAGTATGGAATCATTATTCCATATAAATCACCTTTTCAGAAAGAAATATGTTTTGTTACTTTTTTATTGCACAAATAAATGGTGAAATATTGAAACACCATCAGCATTTTTAAAATTAGAACTCCAAAGGTAACATGGGCAGACTGATTTCACACTTCATCCAGTTCCTAAAAACTGTACAGTATGCCAAGCTTGTTGTATCCCTGTTTAATTGCAGTAGCTGAATGCATTCTTCAACATTCTAAAATGTAATCAGTGCCACAAAACATTCTGATAGTTGAATAAAAAACATATTAGCGTATTCATAATATCACTAAACACTGTAAATTAATAGCAGTAAAGCTTGCCTGCTATACTATCTTGAATAAAGTAACTCCACCCCAAAATACTGGAGATCACTCTATACATTATACATAGCCTATGAAAATCCTGTTACCACCATTACTAATATCACTGTTATTACAGCCACTACAATTACACTTCTATTTCATAACCAGAATTACTTTAAGAGTACAAGGCCCCAAACAAAATTTCAACAGTGTGATACCTGTCCTGCCCCTCTCCATGGTTAGCAGCTGTGCTACTAGTGCCCCTCAATACTGATTTCCATAGATAAGCATTGTTACCTAAGCATCGTTAGCGGAGCATTTTATGCCTAATTGAGATCTAATGGGTGGGCTCACACTGAAGGGCACTCAGGCTCAATGTAATTAGCTGCTTTGATGTCTACTGACTGTTCTGAATGTTTTTCTACCATGTCACATTTCTATGTAATTTTTTCCACTGTAATGCACTTCAAAATCTGTTCATCTTGCTGCATCTGGATAGCATCTACAATCCTCATTTTGAAAAAGTTGGGACATTATGGAAAATGCTAATATAAACAAAGATGATTTATTTATAAATGTACTTTAACTTGTTTTTAAACAAAAAACATTTAAAGACAAAGAATTTGATATTTTACACATTTAACTGTGTAGCTTTTTAAGGTAGCTTATCCAAAAAAGTTGGGGCCGGGGCCAATAAGGACAAAAATAGGCGAGGCAATTGTGTAATCATAGTATATAAGGAGCCTCCAAAAAACACCTCATCCTTCAAGAGCAAGGATGGGTCAAGGCTCGACAATCTGCCAACAGATGTATCAGAGAATAATACAACACTTTGAGAACAACAGTCCGCAAATACAAATCGGTAGGATTTTGGGCATTTCACAAATAGGCACAATATAATTAAAGGGGAACACAGACTAATAATTTGTTGATGTTCCTAAATCGTTTAGAGTACTTATTTAACAGTCTGTCTCATCAGTCTGCTCTCTCACTCAGGGAGAACAGGGTAGAGCTAGCGTGAGTGTAACACATTCATCTGCACTGACATGTTGTCTCCAGTTGACACTACACTCGTGCTAAGGTACAGTAGCTCTACCCTGTGCCCTATAATAGACCAAATTGATCAGTTAAAGGGAGTTCATATCTTAACAGTAACCTATAAAACCTTTAGAAAGAGTAAAGGAAATATCAATCATGGTCACCGGTAAGATGTGAACTCCCTTTACTTGATCATTTTGGTCTTAAGTAGAGACTTCCCAAAACTTGTAGACTTAGAGTTTCTCAGAAAAGTACTTTTACTCAAGTAAATGTCTACCTCTGGTTGAATGTATTGTAGGAACAAATAGAGGGATGTCTTATTAGTGACGTCTGTTTACTTAAAGCACACAATATGATGTGTAAAGCGGCCACCCTTTCTCTTTAGGACCACTGGACAGACACCAATTCAACAGTGTAAGAGGCTTTGTGGCTAAATCCCCTGTTATAATTAAGTACAGATGGTTTGCAGCTGTAAGGCTAGTAAATACCTAGGCCCTCTATTTTTGCCTGGGATTTCTACTGGTAATCCCACTATGTAACAGTTTACAAAGATGTAAATCTGCCAATAGTTTACCCACTTCTCCCTATCCCTCTCTCCATCAAAAATCTCTTAATCCTCATTTGAATATGCTATCATTTAACGGGAACACACAGAGTGCTGGATCACGTGACTTTACTATATCTGTTAACATGGACAGAGATGATCTCTGTTATTCACTTTACTATTATCTGTTAACTTAAACAGAGATGATCTCTGTTAGTCATCCTCTCAGCTAGTGTTGCTTTCGTCAACGAAAATTATGACTAAATATCGTCGTCAAAGAACCTTTATCACGTGACGAAAACGAGACGAGACTAGACGTAAATGCTGGTCATGTGACGATAACTATAACTAAATGTATGATGCAATATTGTTGACGAATAAAAACAAGACTAAATATGTTTAACAAAATAAAAACTATGCTAAAACATCTCTTCATTTTCGTTGAACAAAATGAGACAAAATGTTAACGTTATTTCGTCTCGTTTAGTCGCATTATTATTAGCTATTATTTTGCAGTATTTCTGTTTCCTGTGGGGGTGGGCGCATGGATCCCAAAATATAGGTACTACCAATATTATGTCTAGTTTTTAAAGATCATTAATAGAGTAAATAAGATCGATACCACTTTCAGTTTTTTTTTCCTTCTACACATTTCATCAAAAAATATAAATGTCACACTGTGCGAAAAACGTTCCGTCGTTATGAACACATCTGAAGTGCCTCTCCGGGTGGACTACCAGCACCAAACCGAAAATCCGACACATAATATTCTTATAGCTAGACTGGGTAAACCCAGATTTTATTCTTAAAAGATTGAGCTTGTTCTGGTGATAGACAGACTAAGTTTTAGCACTTTTTTAAGTATCAGCTGGCAGGTATAAGTACCACCACTGACCTTACAATGCACTGCAAAAACTGCCAGTGCACTGAAATAATTTGACTTCCTACAGTATATGTTTGAAAATAAGAAAAAAACAAGGTGAAAGGTCTAACATAATTAGTGAATAGTTTTAAAGTAAGATGAAATATTTAAAATGATAAATACAATGTAAGTATTATTGTTCAGATATGTCATTTTTGCAGTGTGATTGCAGATAATTTTGGTCTTGAAAATGTATTCAGATTTAGCCTATTAATGATGCATTCACCTCATAAATCAAGACACTACTATCCCATACGACTATCCGAGAACAATTTCGCATTTAAATTGGAGACCTGGCCAAGATAAAGCACCAGTGTGCAAATACATAAATTTACACAACAATAAAAAAGAATAAAAATAAAATAAAAACAGGAATACAGGGTGCAGGTGAGTGAAGGTACATAAGCAGCTTTTAATAATAAAAAGTATTGTATCAATATTGATATTGGCGATACTGGCCCTGTATTACTTTGTATCGGATCAAACCCAAATTTTGCAGTATCGCCTATCCCTAGTTTCCTGTGTCTCACATCAGGGGCTGCATCAGGTCGCACTGTGCAGACGCAGGCCACGCCTCTTCCTCAAGCCCCACTTGCAGCATTATTTAGAAGATGCAACTGTGGTGAGTTACCGTAAACGACAACAAACAAAATTAAATCTGACACAAAGAAAGCGGCAGGCTGCCCGTCCCTAGCAAAAAAATTTTTTGTCTATACTACTAGGTACTTATACTATATTGACTGGGTAAAATAGAATTGCATTACTAAAAAGAGACTAAAATACAATTTTCATTGACTAAAACTAAACTAAAATAGTCATGGATAATTCTGACTAAAATAAGACTAAAATGCTCAGAGTTTTAGTCGACTGAAACTTGACTAGACTAAAAAGAGTACGAACGTGACTAAAACTGATAAAAACTAAAATGCAAGCTTGACACAAAGACTAGACTAAAACTAAAATTAAAACACTACTCTCAGCTTAGTGTTCCACATTCATAGACACAGCCTTTTGTTTTGCTACAAATTGTTTTGTCCTCCAACATGGGGCATAGATATGTACTGTACAGTAACTGATAGGGCATGCTGTCACGCATAAAGACATACACACAAACATGTTTCTTTCCATCCTTGTTAGGACCTAATTTTACCCACAAATCCATGTTCCTTGTTCACTAGCCCTTAACAAAAAACTAACTAGCTCAAACACCAAACCAATAGTCTGATGCCTAAAACTAAGAGACCCTAATTCAAATAATATGCTACATTTTCCGTAAACGTAAACCCTGACTAGGAAATTGTATGTTCTTTAGAGAAGACCTTTATGCAGACCTTGTGTGGATGTATTTTTCAGGTTGTCAAGTGCCCCACTTGTAATCATGATGTTGTCAAGTCCCCCACATGTA
>JACXGM010002737.1:0-14456 GCA_016801145.1 Umbra pygmaea | reverse complement strand
CAGAGAATCAATCCCTATACGGATCATTTTCAGTTGTTGTGACAATACATTATTGGATAAATATGTTTATCAGGATTTACAGGATTATATAACTAACATGTCACTCACAGATCTGTTGACATGGTTTCATTCATATGAGTTAGCCTGTAAATCATTCGGCCTGTAAGTCAGTAGTCCTGTAGATCAGTAGACCCTGTAGAGTAACAGCAGAGTAGCAGCAGTAGTTATCTGACCTGAACTCCTGATTAAATCACAGATTCAGCAAAATCCACTACCAGCTTTTGGCCTCACTTCCGGGACAATACTTTGGACACAGAGCAAAGCCCCCGTTAATGTGGAGAACACCATGGGCACTAGTTCCTGTCAGCATCCTCAAATGGTGATATTAAAAAATATAACCGCCGCTCTTAGGCAACAGTTGATCCCATATGCTGCTGCTCTCATTATTCAAATATATTTATACAAGGTCTTTTAGTGGTGAACTACGCTCCGCTATGGATTCATCTACATAAGACAGTAGAAACTGAGCTAAAGCGCCCCAGGATAAGAACAGATGGAACGTTTAGCAACACCCCCCTATCATCTATCCCTGCACCCCAACACGTGCCACCACCCGCTGCTGTTCGGTTAACCTGTCACTTGTCATTGCCCAAAAAATGTAAGGTACCATATGCCTCGCAGGGACTTCCTCCCTGATTCCTCCTTTCTTCCCTCCTCAGTCTCCTTCATAGTGACATGAAAGTCCCCTGTCGACTCTTGAAACATAAGGACATGTCTTCCCTGGCATCGCAGTACGCGGCACTGGTTGTTACCTTTTGATACTGAATGTTTTGCTAAGATCACAGGCCCCGTGAGTAGCTCCTCTTGCATAATGAGGGAAGTCTGTTAACATGACACAGCACTCAGACGTCGCACAGCAGATACGACAAACTGGAGCAGAGTAAAGTTGCATTTCATGACTATTTGGTAACTCTGGAATGCTTGAAGAAGCCATCAAAGCTTTGTCGTTATTATAGTTTAATTCACTGTGCTGTCATAAATACCTAGCGATTACTGTGGCACCATATCTGATTGAGACCAGTTAGATGGATGAGATTTACGTTCTTGGTAATGAGATTTACCGTGGGGCTCTAAAAACCCCACTAATTGGCTGTAAGTTAAACAGGATTGCAGTATACCTACTTGTCCCCAGACTATTGCACACAGCACATACTGTATGAACCACGAACTTATTTCATTTAAGGTTGAGAAGCTTTACTGGGAAAAGCATGTTAGTATTTTAGATCAGTGAATACTTGTAATGGTGCTGGCTTGTCGTAGAATAAACAGGAAGTGACTGCGAGGACTAAAATTGGTAGATGCAGTATTTATTAAGTATAGTGTATACAACGTACCACAGACAGATCCTAAACACCAGGGCAGATTGTGCCCAGAATAAAGGCAGCCAAAATACAGGCTGGATAAACAAAACAAAACATAGTCACAGATAGAAAGACTTTTACGGTATACTAAATGACAGTGTACCAGCGCAATGACATCAACATAGAGTCAAACAATGAAGCAAACACACCTACAGTAGGACTAAACAGAAACTATATAGGAACAGTAATTGGGGAACAGAGAACAACAATGTATTATAATGACAAAATGAGAAGAAATGTCGGTAATGACCAGAGGGAGGCGCCTGAGTCCATGGAACCAGTCCACTAAGGCTGAGGGGATTGTTACAATAATTGTGTGGCAGTGTGCAAGAACCTGTCGGATGTCGCGCCCACTCATTGTTGGCTATAACCAAATAATATTGAAAATGTGTTTCCTGTCAAAATTGATTAATTGAAGTTTTGTATAGGTTACACACTTAACTTCATTGTAATCTACAAAAAAACATTACTTATGAAAAACAGTTAATTTCAATGGTTTTTGGACATGTTAGCTAGCCAGATTTTCAAGCCTTGGCAAATTAAAAGCTTTGTTACGTCGCTTGCTCTTTTGAGTGCTGCACCAGACAGACATAAATAACCAATCAGTGATGTACCAAGTCAGCCTGTATTAAATCTAAAAATAACTAGCTAAAAAGTTATTAATCTAGCCTTGTATTTAAAACAAAATGATTATGAACAAAAGGATTTCAGTTCCATTTACGCAAAAGTACAGTCCCATTTTTAGAAGAGGGTTGAGCCCATGCTGCAAAGTGCTTATCAGCTATAGCTGGCAAGCTAAGAAAATAGGCTATGATAAATATACATGAATATCATTGCAGTAATGTCACATGGGCGAATCTTGGGCGCTGTTGCTATTATACCGGCAAGATAAATGACTCTTGTGCCCGACGCGAATCTAAAATGGTTAGGTCTGAAGTAGCTACATTAGTCATAGGTGTGGATTGGGCGTAACGTGCAATAAACCAATCAGACCATCTCACATTCTCTTTAAGAGCAGGCGTGCTTGTTCCATTGTGGATTGCTTTTATAACAGCTGATTGCTATTCATTTTTCTCTCTTACAAAATGTAAATAAAGAAATGTCACAAAGACATACTTTCCGATGTTTTGGGCTCACTCTCACTGAATCACATGGTTATGAATGCATAGTGATATTTTTGCAATGTAGTCTAACATTAGACTGAGATTACTTTGCTTACCTTACTAGACGATGCAGCAGCTCTTCTGTCAAATAAACTCTCCTTTCCTGTTCTGCTGCTGGGGCATTTGGGTTAATTGGCACACATGCAGTTTAACATCATGTCTCCTTAAGTCCTCTATAGCATCGCAAATGACTTGTATGTTGATTGTCAGGAGCAGCTGGGGTTAGGTGTCTTGCTCATGGACACCTCGACACTTGGTCAGGAGGACCCAGGGATCGAACCACCAACCTTCCGATTGCTGGACAACCTACTTGACCCACTGAGCCACTGCCGCTGGTTTGCAGAAATGGGAACTGATGCGTCTGTGTAGATGAGAGAAGCAAAATGTATGCTCATTGTGCACATGCTACATTATGGCCAAGCATGCACCCTTAAAATAGCATCTGAACAGTGCAATGAAAAAGTTTTTTCCTGGTCTGTGGCGGAATTGTTTTCTGAAACTGCAAAATACAACAGGGAACATTTGCGCCGGAACACGCCTCCTCTTTTCGCTAAACCGTCCCCGGTAGCGCAAGTTCATTCCCTAATTTACTGACGTGCGTCTGTGGAGGGAAAAGTCCCCTGTGCATTGGGTGCAAAATAGGAATGATACATGTTTTGGTGTAAAAAGTCAATTGTGCTGGGTGCAAGATAGGGCCCATGGAGAGCATTGCCAATGTAGACGATAAAACATGTACGATTGCACAGCTTTACAGAATTACTGAACTACTAACATACTGTAACATTACATTAAGCTTATAGGCTATACAGTTGTAATTTGAGTGTATTAATACAAGCCATCTATTCTAGCTTGTTACATGTTTCTATTTCAACAGCCAGCCACTCAAATGTGTGTCCGTTTGGCCTATGGTGTGATGTGCCATTTTAATGCCATGGTAAGTAGAAACAGTTGGCTAGCTAGTTACAGGATCAGCTAGATCCTTCTAAGTTTTTAAACTATGTTTTATTTATTTGGTAATTGCAATGACATTAACATTTTTTGAACAATTTATTTAAATACACTGAACAAAAATATAAAGCAACACTTTTGTTTTTGCCCCCATTTATCCAGTCTGGATATCACCAGACCAAGCTCAATCTTTTAAGATTGAACATTAGTCTGGGGAGTCTGCTCTGTATTTTCTACTGCTCAAGAGGCGTGATCAATGGACATAATTCAAATGACTCTGTGCGCAATTGGATAGTCTTTCAACCAATCAAACCAAGGAAACGAAGCTGCTTGCCATCACTTCTGTTGATCGCTTTTCTATCTTCATCATGTTACACCCACCCAGGTGAATAAGCCAGTTTGCGATTGGTCCCTGCAAAATTATAACGGAAGCAGGATAGAAATAATGTACAGGTTTCCAGCCTGAGGTGCAGGGCGAAATCAAATCGGCGGCAGATCTGGCTGGGTTAACCCAGTCTACCATTTATCATGAACTGAACTCAAAGATCTAGGACTTTTTTTATGTATACAAGAGGCCTATTTTGCTCAAATATTTTTCACAAATCTGTCTAAATCTGTGTTAGTGAGTACTTCTCCTTTGCCAAGATCATCCATCCACCTCACAGGTGTGGCATATCAAGATGCTGATTAGACAGCATGATTATTACACAGGTGTGCCTTAGGCTGGCCACAATAAAAGGCCACTCTAAAATGCTCAGTTTCATTACACAGCACAATGCCACAGATGTGTTATGAGGGAGTGAAACTGACAACTCCCTCGCAGTGATTTAAAGCCACAACGGGTGGATTCAGCACCACGGCAGCTCCGCAGGCTACTGAATTGTTTGTAATTCCTACAATAGAGTATCAATATCTAATTTTAGTCCCGCTAACTATTTACAATAGTGCCATGAATCTGCATACTTTTAATGACAAAATTATTTTGTAAGTCAGCCCTGCGTACTACCCCGCAGAACTTCGGGATAAAGTCGGCACTGCCTTGGTAGGGGATTTCTCTTTAACAGTAAGCCTGCACCTGTATGCCTACAGTAGCATGTTGCTCTAAGAAAAAACAGATACTCACTGCTCTGTAACAACATCATGCTCGCCAATTAGAGAAGTTGACTGGAACAGGTTCCTGCAACTGTAGAGGTGTTGTCTGAACTGACCTATATCTGGGCTTATTGTCCCCAAGGTATTTTTACTTTTTCTACATTTCATGAAAGTACAGATTCAGAGCTTTCAAATGATATATCATGCACTGAAATAGAAGGAATATTTGGAAGGGTATGATGTTTCAAATGTTGACACACTTGGAATTGCAGTACTGAGAAATTGGCCCTCAAAGATTTGCCAAAAATGTCACCCCAAAAAAGGTTTTCTTTGTTCATGCCCATTGAATACCGTTCACACCCTCCTAAGCCTTAGACCCACCCATCTTTGGCAGGGAATGACAGTTACTCCCAAACTGTGTATTAGTAAGACTAATTATGAAAATGTAAGTTTCTGTTACTAAAAAATGCTAATTTTCTATTTTAGTCCAATAAATGTTTTAACAGGGTATTGCCCCATAGACACAGTGTTGTTTTTCCAGTGCTACTTCTGGGGTCCTTAACTGGTAGAGAAGGCGCCGCGCCCGACCGCCATTTCTCCTAGACTTGCATAACGAAACCCGTTGGGATTCTTCACTGTGTCTGGGAGTGAAGAACAGACGATCAAGGACACATACTACAATATGGACAAAAAAAACTTAATATACAGTACAAGCAGCGCAGAAGTAACCATCCTGTTTTATTGATGTAGATAGCATACCTTTCCACCTCTGGCTTCTCTCCTCTAACGGCTAGATCTGCACATCCAACTCGTCTTTGTCACTCGTAGGAAACAGTACAATACCCTGTAAGTCTCTTTAACACCATTTTAAGTGCACACCTGATCATTCCGCTGTTTTCTGTCCACGTCTGTGCTGCCTCTCAGGTATGTTTCCCATTGTGGTCTCTCACTTCATGAAGCCAGTTGAGTCCTTTTAACCACCTCCTCCCCAATCAGCAGCCAGCTACTTACCTGGTCCTGCTTACACTAATCAGGCTTAAAGCTGCAGTGCGGAACTCTTACATTAACAAACATCCGTTAGATTCCAGCCCTTGCCAAACCAGTTCACACAATGCTGTTTAGGCCTATCGCCGTCATGGTAAATCACACTATATAACAATAACTAACTCTGTGTTCAGATGAAGGTTTACAGTCTAAAAATATAGTGATCTATGCATAGACATACATTGACAGTGTTTGTGTAATTACTCTCACTGCCAGCAGAGGGAGACAGATATTCCGCACTGCAGCTTTAACTGTCAGTAGCATTTAACGACAAAGTAATTGTCCCTAAAATACACCTATTTGATTGTAAACCATATAGCTCAAGTGAAAAAAGCAGGGCTGTTACCTTTTACAGGAGAATGTAACATAAAATGTGATTAAAGGGAGGAGTAACACACTGAAGAAACAGCAGTAATAGTGCTAGCTAACTGGATGGAAGATAGCTAATGACACCAAAAGTGTGGTGCTGGTCTCACTAGCCAACTAAGTCACTCAATAGTTCAGACAGCCAAATCCAAACAGTGAAAATTGTTGGAGAGCTAACCAATGGACACCTGTAGTCAGTGGTACACTAAAGCAGAGCTGGCGAGATAAACAATAACTGCAAAGGCTAGGCAATAAGGAGTACTGTAGCTAGCCTATGAAGATTGCCATCAACAAACTAACTGATGTCATTTTAATAGGTAGGAAAAGCTGTCATCAAATTTCCCTTAATAGAAATATTGAAGACACTTCAATGCTCGATTCACCCACAAAGACCTGATTGGCTTTTTAGGATTGATTGAAATTGACTTCAACCCACAACATGCAAGAAGGCTTGTCTCATAGTAAGCAGTTGAACATAGTAGACTGAAATAGAACAGCAATGTACCAGATGCATATGGGGGAGAGTTTAGTGATAATTGGTTGTTCAAGTTTGCCAATTGAGCCAATGGCTATCGAGCTGCCTATTCCGGTGGTATTCTTTTAGTCTACAGAAGGCTGCTCTTGAAGCAAGCATCTACAAAACCTTCTGGCAGAAGTGTTCGGAAAGGAAATTACTGTAGTTCCTCTTAGGATTTGCTGTTGTTTTTTGCAATTATTGTATAACATTTAATTAATGAAGCAAAGCATTATTACTAATATTATTTTTTCTTAGGTATTGTCTAGATCATGTAACTTGATAATATACAACCAGATAATCACAATTGTGTGGCTCTGTAACTTTTGGTATTTCAAATTGTCCATATTCATAGGGAAGTTCAAATCCAGCGTTTTCCTGTCCACAGTCTGTTGTTATGTTGCTTTCATAAGGTTGTCCTCACCACAAGCATTATTACTACAGCTACCCCACAGCTGTGTTTGTCTCTGAAAGTCTGTTTCTCTGTAGGTTACAGTTTTAAAGGTCAAAAACCTATCACTCCCTCAGAACATTCAAAGACTGGCACAGGGCTGTAGTTCCAACACCACCCTTTGGTTACTTGGTCTGCTGGTCTGACTAATTAATTCCTTGCCAGACTAATGGACAGGACACTGACTATACCCCATTAAAACAGGACTGATCGGACCTGGGTTTTGGACAATTCAAAGTGAATATAGAGTAAATAGTTTCAGCTGATGTCTCCACCAGTATGCTGAGATGATATTGTCTAGTAAAATTCAGACCCAATCCTCTGCAGTTCTAGCCTGCAGTATGTGTCTCTAAGAGCAAGAACAGCTCCACTAGGTCAGGTTGTTAGCAGCACACATTCACTAGACAGCCTCTTTTGTTTTTACCTTTCTTTCTTCTGCCAGCAAAAAAGAGGGTGCGTTGCTCCTCAGAGTATCCCACTGACACCTCCCTCTGATCTGCCTCCTGCTTTTTCTTCCTAACCCCCCTTCATCCCTCGCTCCGTCCTCCCTACCCTCTCTACCCTCCCCATGTTCATGCCATTGCCTGAGCGTCACTCTCCTGGTTGCCACAGTAACCAGTTCACCTCTCTCTCCAGTCACAGTGCACCTAAAGAGAAGAATATGTCTGCTGGCTAGGAGAGAGAGGACGGGGAGGGAGAGCGGGTGGGAGAGGGGAGGTAGTGAGAGCGTAGACAAGGGGGAGAGACATATGTCAGAAATGGTAAATTGCTGTTTCACATTTCTGGCAACATTCTGTCAGAATTTCTTTCATTAGGTGGGAGAGACAGAAGGACAAGAAGATGGAGTTTGGGGGGGGTTGAGTCTTTAGCAAATTTGCAGGCTTAAATTTTTTTGTGAAATCCCCCATCACAAAAAAAGCAGCGGCCCCTCCCATCTCTCTCTGGCCCCAATGTTAAGAGTAGCCCTGCAGGCGTTCTCCCTCCAAAGACAAGGCTAGTCCTAGTCGTTGGTTTGCCACCTGAGCGCCAGCTTGCTTTGTTCTGTGCCCTACTGCACACACTCAGACACTGGCAATTTACATCCTCATTACCACCTAATTACCTTGGACACAACAGCCACTGTTACCACGGCAATCACAACTAAAATGCAATATAAATCAATTACATTCATTTTGACATTATTTGCAAGTTTTTTTTTTCAATGGGTAGAGGGTGGGAGATGTCTCATGTTAAACGCTCCCCTGGTGATTGTGTTAATTTAGAGCCATATGGTAATGGAGTGTTGATGGCCATTTCCCAAATCAGTTTTTTTTTATGAATCCTCTGGAATTCCCTTTCAGATATGTGAAATTATTATGTATTTTAAATTGCGTGTACTGTGTAGAAGATGCAACATTTCATATCAACTCTTATCAATTCTGTTAGTATATTATAACTAGCATCACCTAAGCCATAACATAGATTAGTATTTGCTGTCATTATCACTTAATCCTCATTCTGTATGTAGTGTTATTTATTGGCCATAAACCACAGAAATATCACACAGAATATAAATAACTAATTGAACAACTTAATGGGACTGTGTTGTTATTGAAAGTGCATTGATGTGCAATGGAGGTAACTAACTTCACTGTGTGCCTTGTGTACATTGTGGTATATGTAAGATCTCTGTAGGTTTCAGCCCAGTCGGCCAGAGCATCTCCAGACGGATCCATTGAGGAGCAAAATGTTTATGGGGTCCCCTCCTGCTGTTTAACGAGGGCAGGGGCACACTATGCGCTAATTGCTCTGTGTGATTTATACTAGCTTGCCAGGCAGCCTGGGTCTGGGACTGAGAGAGAAAGAACACAATGAGACTGTGACAGCAGCTGCTTGTCTGCCTGTTATCCCAATATTTGCTTAACCCTGGGCAGGCTCTGGCACTGGCCTAATGAATATATGGGGAGTCTTGCGGCATGCATGCTGTCTGGAAGTCTGTTTTTTCTCCTAATTTAAATAGTTTAATCTAAATCTGTTTGTGGCTTTGTAATGTCCATAAGAGGACTCAGGGGGCAGTGATTGATCTGTTTCTGTCACTGGTGGAAAACATCTACCTCTCTGCCCATCTTTTAGGTTTTATTGTTTTAAGTGACAGCTAGAAGACCTCAAAGTAAGTTGCTGCACAATACATCAAAATAGTAAAACAAGTATTAATGTGAATATATATATATATATATATATATATATATATATATATATTGAATATAAGAATATAGATATACAGTGGGGAGAACAAGTATTTGATACACCACCGAATTTGCAGGTGTTCCTACTTGCAAATCATGTAGAGGTCTGTAATTTTCATCATAGGTACAGTACACACAATGGCCAAGACCAGAGAGCTGTGTAAGGACATCAGGGATAAATTTGTAGACCTGCACAGGGCTGGGATGGGCTACAGGACAATAGGCAAGCAGCTTGGTGAGAAGGCAACAACTGTTGGTGCAATTATTAGAAATGATGGTCAATCTCCCTCGGTCTGGGACCCATGCAAGATCTCACCTTGTGTGGCATCAATGATCATGAGGAAGGTGAGGAATCAGCCTAGAACTACACGGCAGGACCTGGTCAATGACCTGAAGAGAGCTGGGACCACAGTCTCAATGAAAACCATTAGTAACACACTAGACCGTTATGGATTAAAAATCCTGCAGCGCACGCGAGGTCCCCCTGCTCAAGCCAGCGCATGGCCCATCCAGGATGATGGGCCGGGGCCATGTATCACGGGATCTTGGCCAACAACCTCCTTCATTGAAGATGGGTCATGGTTGGGTCTTCCAGCATGACAACGACCCAAAACACACAGCCAGGGCAACTAAGGAGTGGCTCCGTAAAAAGCATCTCAAGGTCCTGCAGTGGCCTAGCCAGTCTCCAGACCTGAACCCAAAAGAAAATGTTTGGAGGGAGCTGAAAGTCCGTATTGCCCAGCGACAGCCCCGAAACCTGAAGGATCTTGAGAAGGTCTTTATGGAGGACTGGAACAAAATCACTGCTGCAGTGTGTGCAAACCTGGTCAAGAACTACAGAAAACGTATGATCTCTGTAATTGCAAACCACGGTTTCTGTATCAAATATTTCTTTTTTCTTTTCTGATGTATCAAATACTTATGTCATGCAAAAAATGCTAATACATTATTTTCTGGATTTTTGGATTCCGTCTCTCACAGTTGAAGTGTAACTATGATAATAATTACATACCAGTACATGCTTTGTAAGTAGGAAACCTGCAAAATCAGCAGTGTATGAAATACTTGTTCTCCCCACTGTACATTTTTTTTTTCCATTAATTTTTTCAGGTAAGCAGATTGAGAACAACTTCTCATTTGCAATTGCGACCTGGCCAAGACAAGGCATCAGGTGCAAGGAAATATTGAGTTACACGTGAAGTCACACAAAGTAGAAATATTCAGTAGTACATGTATAGGGTATACAGTAGGATATTCCTACTGTATACCCTATACATGTATAGGGTATACAGTAGGAATTTAAAATCGGCCAACTACACTCAAATAAATAGACATGTTGGATTGTGTGCTAGAATTTCGAATGACTATTTGTTTATATGTATGTATTAAAAGAAAGATAACTTGGAGAAAGGGTGAGGAAGGCTGAGTAGAGGTGTAGAGGGAAGAGGAGAAAAGCTCAGTTCAGTTTTTTTTTTCAGTCTCCACGGTAACATTGATTGATATTCTTCAGTTGGAGCGCTAAGGCTGACCACTGCAGGCTAACACTTACCTCCTCTGCCAGAGGAGTGGAGGGAGGGAACGACGAGGGGTGACCTGTAGAGAGAGAGAGAGAGAGAGAGAGAGAGAGAGAGAGAGAGAGAGAGAGAGAGAGAGAGAGAGAGAGAGAGAGTAGAGGGCCGATAGGTGTAGAGAAGGTGCAGAGGGATATAACATGAGGGGGATGGGAGTTACCCTGAACACAGCAGCATGTCAAAATGGTGGTGTTGCCAGAAAGTGTGCAGAATATGGAAGATATGTAGAGACCCAGCAATAACTGGTGGTGAATCCCAGTCAAGAAAATGGATTACTTATGTTTTGAATGTGGAGTATTTAGTTATTCCTTTGTACTGTACCTGTATATTCTTTGTATGCTGTGTTTTATGTGCACCTCAGAAAGAGAAGCTGATACTTGAATAGACCCTAAAAAATGTGTCTGATGGTATTTTAAATTTCTTGACACTTTTAAGGAAACTGGGGTTTAATTGATATCATTCATAACCTACTGAACACCACAGTATTCTTTTTTTTGCACAACATGAATGAATTCGTCAATGCATAAAAGTAAATCCAAATGCTACGCATATGTTTGCAAAAAGGCAACTCTACAAAATATGCTAAACTCAGTTAGTGTATCATGTCAAATTGAATCAGGAATCTGTATTTACTAAAAATAGTTTTAGGGAACTAAAATACAGCCCCTGTTGTAATAATGTTTACTTGCCTTTTACGGTTCATACTACAGAAAAATGATTTAAAAAATGGCACAGACATAAACGTCATTAACCATGTTACAGTAGGTTATAATCAGTGTAGTTATTATTTTTTGTGAGAGACAAGCAATCATGAAATAACAAAAAAGTAATTTATTTTGTGTCATGCATGTAAGATTTTCAGACTCTTAGTGCGTTTTAAAGAAAGCCAACAGTGTTAATTTTGACCTGCAAGTTTACTGTTTAAAAAAGTGTTTTAAAAAACACAAAAACAATTGTGAAAACTCTAAAGGTTCTCCAAAAATGTTATTTTAATGTTTATTGTGTCTTCTTGTCCATGTTATATAAGTCCTAATGGAAAGCCTTTCACATTTTGCATCATTTGTTGAAAAGAGAGTCATCGTTAAGGCCCAGAATACATTGATGGACCCTCAACATTCTCTTTACCATTACTCTGAGTATGAAATACTAATTTTGAAAGGCATTACCCATTATAGGGTGACATGTTACAAAATAAATAGATCTGACAATATTTTGTTTCTGCAGCAATTGTATGAGATATTTATTTAATCTAACCATGAATTGGTGATGTCACATTATGTTCTTTAAATTATTTATTTCATTGTGTATTACTGTGACTATCCATATGTTGTATGCTGCAAACAAAACCTCTCCTTGGAGGAAATAAAAGACTTAAAGGGAAATTCCACATCAAATCAGTTTTTTAATATAGTGTTTTCAAATGTTATGAAAGAAGATTTGTCATATACAACTGAGTTTTTTTCCAATGCTATCGCTATCCACTTGTCTGTTTCTGTTTCAGTCTGCAATTGAAATACCACAAGGTCTAGATTTTAAAGCGAACTTAGTGCCCGCCCACTAACAAGTCACTTCCAGTGATGTCGAAATTAAGTTATCACACAATATGCATGAATACAAAAAATACAACATGCTAGCTAGCCAGCTAGCTAAGTCAGCTAGCTCTCCAAAAAACAACACTGACAAACATTAAGCTGATTAATTCATTATATTATTGTTTACTAATTAATTATATTACTGACAACAAAATGTGCAATGACATAGGAAACACAGCAAAAATGTACTAGAGTTGGATATAAATTACAAGCCATAGCTATAGGTTGGAAACCAGTCAGTTGCTTACCAAATCAGGCTGTGTTGTGTAGACAAGCATTTCGTTTAGTTTTAGTTTTACCTTTCTTTACGTTAATGAAAGGAAACCCCGGGACAGGAGCTAATAGTCCCAATGCATTCTCAATCAATCTGGAGCTACAGTATATGCCATCACAATATTCTGTCACTGATGTTTTAATTTTCTATCCCAATATTGTTGTATTTACATGCATTGAAAGCTAGCTAGTACAGTAGGGTATACTCGGCTGTTCAATTTAATTCAGTAAATTACGGACTTGACATCACAACCACATATGCAATGACAAATAGGAAACACAACAAACTTGTACTTGAGGTAAATGTAAATTAGAAGCCGTAGCTATGTGTTGGAACTCAAGTTAGTAGTTAAGCTGATAAGGCTGTGTTGTGTAGATGGCGATAATAAGAATGCATCCCAGGATGTATCTAATTTTGCCGATACCTCGGTCTGTCTGGAGATATCCTAGCTAGCTCAGCTGGTAGCTGCAAAACTCAGTTCATTTTACATCGCAGTCATCACACAATATGCAATGACAAGGATGAACATAGGGTGAATAAACCTACTCATTTGTCCTCTGTCAAGCTAGCTTTGGTTCTCTTTTCCAATGGCTCAGACATATACCATCAAATATCAGAATGTAAAATCAGGTAAAGAAATTGGTTTTCTGCTTGGTTAGCAGGCATTGTGTTGGGCAACAACATTGTTGAGAGGACAGCATCATAAAAAATGCACTTTGTAAAATGATTCTTTTGCGGGACTTTGCATACTTAAAAAATGTTGCCACCTTGTGTGTTTAGCAACACAACACTGTATGAATAAGGCTTGTAAACGTGATCAGTATACCAGAGACACTTACTGTATTTTCAAGACAGAAAACATGCCTATATTCATTTTTCTATATCGACAGTCTTTTGAATCCATGCTGTGACACATTACGAAGCAAAATTGGAAGTCCCACGCTTTCTCTAGCCAAGTATGGGTGAACCAAATCTCATTGTCCTACAAATGTCTGGGAGAAGCTCCCAGCACCTCCAGATTGCTGTATCATGGTGTGCCCTTTTAAACCCTCAAAAACAGCCATGTTTAACCATTGACGAGCAATGGTTCTTCAACTTTCATTCCTATAGCGTCTACAGGGGGAATAGCAGAACAATGGATGTACGACTTTACATGCTCAGGAATTACAGTTGCTAGCTTGGCAATTAAAGTAGCATCTATCCTGCCCAGCTTCACAGTCTTGCTAACGTTTTATAACAATTTTTAGATATTCCAACTTTTTATAGTCTATAGACTTCCCGTGGTTTAACTAACCATGCGAATATACAAGGCTAATGGTACCAACCTCATTGGGAAGACACTGAACCTACTAAATGTGAATCTGCAAACAATAGGGCTGTAACAGTACATGGGTACGGAACCATACCGTACACTGTAAGCAATTTTTGTAATTTTGTCAGTAACTTACTGTAATTTCCACAGTATCATACTGTAAGTAATACATACAGTATACTACTGTAAATTGAATTGACTTTTAGCAATTTGTTGTAATTTTATCAGTAAACTACTGTAATTCCACAAGTTTCCTACTGTAATTACTAAATACAGTAGACTACTGTTAATTAGCCTTTCGCCGAGCCCCGCCCCCCTTAGTTATTGTTGCTACGCCCGACAAACAAATGGTCAAACACCCGACCAGTGCAACAGATTGCCATAACGGAAAAGGTATACCGTGCGTGTCAGTTACCTTTTTTGGAGCATTAACTCTGCGATATCCTCAAGATCGAGGCAAAAGGGGTTACAGTATGCAGTGGA